>QEPC01007384.1:94883-115387 GCA_003113815.1 Sphenodon punctatus | reverse complement strand
ACACTGAGCCATCTGTTCCCTTTGTTCCAGGTGAGTGAGCTGCAAAGTACTAAGCAAACAAATTGAATCAGTCAATGCTTTAATTATTCCAGGTGTTATTTGTAACACAAATAAGAAAATGTATACATTAGTTTTTTATCTGGCAATATTCCTTAGTGATTCTGTACTGCTTGCTGGAAATGAGCTGATTCTTAAGGAAGGTTTCCTGATTGGTAAATGTGGGTCTTTGTCTCTTCTTTATTCACAAAGCAAGTGCAGCAAGGGCCAAGACACTGGAAGCTTCCCTAAATGTTGTCCATGCCAATAGTCTCAGACTGTGGCAAGGAGGGATCTTTCACAGTCCTCAATTTTTTTCCTCATTAAAAATCAGTAAATTAGCCCCACACTGGAGGCCTTGTGCTACTAGACATAACAGGAAATATCAGATGACTTCATCTTGTGTTTCATGGTATGTTAGTGGTCAGTGACCATATGAGAAAGTATTGGGTAGCTGCTGACACACTCAGCTTAAGCTTAGTTACAAAGGGAAGAGGAGGATCCTGCTGGAAAAGACATTATAAAGAGAAGTATAGATGAGCAACCTAGCTAAGAGCTAGGGAGAGCTTGGGGACAGAACTAAGTAGGTTATAAAGGAGGGATTTGAAGGTTGTGAGGGAGAAAGTGTATGTGCTTGGGGAGGGATTTCCAGGCATAGGAATCAAACTGGGAGAAGGGGCAAAGACAGTTTAGAGGTGGATGAGGGTGGTGGCAGAGGAAGAGCGAAGTTTCTCTGCGGGAACATAGCAGAAAATGAGGAGAGAAAAACAGGGAGAAACCAAGCTATGAAGAAAGTTACATCTTCAGACTTCATCCACCCACAATTCATCTCCCAGGGGCCTATTTACCTTTGGATCATGGTCAGGATTGGCTGATTCTGCGAGGATTCTGTGAGGATTGGTTGATTCTGCAAAAATCACTGCAAAGTGTAGCAACGCAGTCAACTTCAGGTCCCTGATGGGAGTATCTTGTGTAAAAACACCCTGAGTCAGACCAATGGCCCATCTAGCCCAGTATCCTCTTAACAGTGGCTGGCACTTGGTGCTTCAGGGGAGCATACAAAAATAGGGAACTTATTATGGTGTCAAACGTTCACCCCACTTTCTGGCAGCCAGAAGTTGCATTTCCTGACTAGCTTGGCTAATTGCTATTGTTTTGCTCACCTGTTCCCCCAAGTGGTGAGTTTCCAGGGCTGTGCTTTTGTAGGTTAATGTTTTATTTCAGGAGAAAAATAGACTGGAGGTTTATGCTGTGTATAGAAATCTCTTTATTTACAGGCTTACAAGTTGAGAAGGAATGGGAGGGAAATGGTTAAAACCTCCTGCACATACTCCTTCAGGCAGACACTACTAGACCCCCAAAGTCTCGCATTCCAGGGGTTCCCCCAAAGACTCTCTGCCCCTCTCTCTCTGAGTTAGGCAGATTCCTCAGCTTGCAGCCTCTGGCCACACTCCAGCTCACTTCTGCAGAAATTGGTTCTTTTGTTTCAGCGACTTCCCTCCTGTAACCTGCTGCGTATTCCCCTGAGGCAATTGAGGCTGGCCATTGTCAGAGACAGAATGCTGGGCTAGATGGATCATTGGTCTGACCCACTTATGTTCTTTGGGTGTTTTTAAATGAGACACTTCCATACATGCCCCCCCCCCCAGTCCACGTGGCGAACTGCTCGTTTTATTCGGTGTGTGGGGAGGCGTGCTCCCGTGATCCGCGCACCGGCCACCCATGGCCACACACACAGCATTCCCGAGAAATCCAAAGTGCCCCATGCATGCCAAGGTGGCTGCTTCTGTGGACGAACAGCCATGCGGGGAACCACTTCCTGTGCGTGGTTGCCCTGCACCTGTCCTACGCAGCAGCCATGGATCCCCCTCCCTGCTGCTCTCATTTAAAAACAAGGTCTCTTTCCAGCCCCTTAACAAAGTCTACATGGTCCTGCGTGCCCCCTTCCAATAGGGTTACAGTCCAAGGTGAGTTGGGCACCAGAGTTCACCATCCCAAGGACTATTGATAGAACTAGTGTCCATGATTGTGGAATTATGTTCAAAAGTATTTGCAGGATCAGGACCCACATGACTAATGTGTGAAATTCACTTTGTTTAGACAGACAGTGCTAGTTCTATGTCCTGTTTCTGAAGCCAGCCGATTCTTACCTTAATATCTGTAAAGTTCTTTGTACTTCTCCACACAAAAGATTTCCTAAAATTATACAAGCTTACCAACTTTCATGAGTTCAAGAATCATGAGTCAATCACCACCTCCAAATCATCAAACTTTTAATATAATAATAAAAAAAACCAATAAAAATAATTTGGATTTTGTTTTTCCTTTTCATTTCTGAGCTTCTAGGCCATGCTACAGTCGCCAATTCATGCTTGTCTAAACAACCAGGAGGGCTGGAAACTTGTTTTTTCTTTATATATAAAAATAATTCTCATGATCTGGGATTTTAGACTTTAAAATAACCCCGAAAACCATGAAACTTGTAATAAACTATGAAAGCTGTCAATCTTGGTAAGATACAGCTGCCACTCTACATGACAGTATGTAATGCTGTAGAACAGACACGTCCGCTTACAGGCTAAGAGCACAATAAAAAATGTACAACCCAGTTCAAAGTGCATTTATAACCTCCTCCCTGTCGCAATTTTATGCATTTTAATTTGATCATTTATTTACAATAAAAGAGCTGATCAAACAGTCCCACAAATTGGCATACATGCACTAGGCTAGCAAGATAATCCTGGAAGAGATGCTGTCACAATCTCTATGGTGGCGAGTAAATCATATAATCTCTTTAGAGATGACTGCAACTTGTAAGGCTGTTTCCCGAAAGGGACATTTCCTGTGATGGAAGGGGGAACATGGAAGAGATGGCGTGTGAATTTCAATCCACTTTTCTTGTTTGGAGGAAGAAACAGACAAAAATGAGGTCATGTGGGGATGAAGTCAGATTCTGATGGGTCGAGTTAAACATGACAGAGAGTGACAGTCTTTGCCTGTAGAGTGGAGTCACTGCAGGAACAGGCCCATAAATGAAGCACTCCAGGCCCAATAGGTTTTAAATCAAGTGTTATAACAATTTGTCCCCAAACAGCCAATAACACATAGCTTAGGCAGATGGATCATGCAAAGAATAGTCCATGCAACCAATCCTGGGGCCTTCTGGCTCCTGGAATTTGTCAAACACCCACCTATCTCCTCCACTGTAGAAAGTTCGGCCCTCTTTACACAGGCGGCACCTAAGCATGAACACCCAGAAATCTGAGTGTTCATGCGTGGGTCAGTCTTGTGTAAAATCTGCAGCGGGTGGGCATGCGTGGGTGAGTGCATTCTCCCACCTCTGCCCATCGCACATGCATGGAGCAACCGGTGAAAATGGCAATTGCTCCATGTGTGTGTGGTGGGTGGAGGTCTGTGTGCGCCACTCCCCCACCGCACATGGACCAGCATGAACACCAACCCCCCAGCACCGCAGCCCATGTAAAAAGGGCCTTCTACATACAGGTTTTCCTGGAGCCAGTGTCCTGCTCTGCCTTCTCAGCAGCATTTGAGTGGAGCCCTCAAGCACCTACCCATTCAAGATGGGCAGAGGAGCAAAGGTGACCCAGGGCATAAGCGGGGCTGGGGGCAGGGTGAGAGGAAAGAGGCAGGCTCAGGTATGAAATTCTATCATGACAGCCCTGTCTGAGGGACTCTGAAAAATACAGATTTGGAGGGGCCAAGCAGAGTGAAAGGGCACTTTAATGGGGGGGGGGGGGGGGGGGGAGTTTTGAGTTCTCTAGGGGGGAGTTCATGAGGACTGTTGGGGAATTTTCCCCACACTTTATACGTTAAAAAATGCCCTGAACCCAGCAGCATCTCCTTGGTTTCCAGCCTCTGGGATTCCCACTTACTGCAGTGGCAATTCCATTCCCCTAAAGTCCACCAAACAACCTCCTCAGCAAACTTGTTCAGAAGCCTTCTCTCGAGCTGCTTCTTCCAGCCTCTTTTCTCTCCATGATTGGGCGTGGGCTGCTTTGGGAAATGTCTGCCAGGAGACACTTTCTCTTAGCCCCCCCAACCCATTTCTGAGGGACCTTTATGTTCCCTCAGCTGTTGCAAAGCTGACAACCTGCTCATGCAAGCAGGCAGCCCCCTGCATGAACTCTAGCATGGGGGATGCAGACCTCATGACATAAAGGGACTAGGATTATACCTCAAAACAACCCATCAGACAGAAAGGATGTCTTCAAGAGCCAGACCCTGTGCTGTGCTGTACCATTGGTGGGAAACCCCAGTGCCTGATTTACCTGCACTGTGTGTCCCCACTTGCACTAGTGCAAAGTGGGTGTAATGTTTCTCACCCACTCAGCAGTGACTGATGCAAATGCTTGTACATGGTGTATGGCAAATGAGTCAGGCTGCAGTGTAGATTGCCCCAAGACTCTTTGGTGAAGAGGATTGCAGTGGTGAAGGGAGGCACTCTTGCACATACAGCCTCCTTTGCAGCACTGAAGAGTCAGTAAAATTAGTGACAAGCCCTGCCCCAAGGGGCTTGGTGAGAGAAGGGAGATGGGAGCAGAGGAAGAGGCAGGGATACATTCCTGAAGTTGAAAAGTTGCAGGTGCTTAGCTTAATTATAGAGAAGAGGGAAAAGGCAATCCCAAATGATAAACTAGCTTCAGCCTAAACAACAGAATAAATTTTAGAACTACATGAAATGCCCCTCAGAATAAAGTCTATGTAGCACTGCACCGCGCAGTGATGATGAAAAGCCAGTTCCTCTGCTGTAAATCAGTGGGACTATCATGGGAATGGGGTCTCAATACCCCACTCTCGCCTATCATGACTCAGTTTCCCTGGCTTGCAGTTCACACAGGATCAGCTCTCTCTCTAGAACTGATTCAGCTGCAACAGGTGAACTTCCTTGTCACCTTTTCAACCATAGAGTTTCCCTGCACAGACACTTTCTCTGTAGGTTCGCCTGTGTTTGTAATTGTAAACAGAATTAAATCAAACTGTGTCCGGCCAATGTTAGGATTAGCAATTCCACTGGTCCATACGAAGTTCAGTTAAAAGAAAGTCAGCCACCGCTCCACGGCCCGCCGGCTGTGCCCGCTGGCTGAGGGCCCCACTCCTCCCACCAACGGAATCAAGCCGACGCAAGGCCCAGCTCTGCCTACACCCTTGCTTGCCCCAGCAACCCCCGATAGAGACCCTAGCAACACGGACCTGCCCGGGCCCTCCCACAACGGAGCGGGGCCCCGCCCACCGCTGCGTCGCTCCGCACGCCTCCAGGCGCATGCAGGGGGTGGGGCCTGTACTTTATCTGCTGGCGCTGCAGGGCACACAGCACCGGTGAACAGAGCTTGTATGCCTGGAGAGACTGGCCCCCTGCTTGGAAGCTAAGTATTTTGGATTGTTGCTTGTCATTGCTGTTTGTGTTCCCTGAGTCCTGTCCCTTCCCGAGCTTACTCCCATCCTTCCCCTCCTGTCATTGTGAGTGACCTATGTGCCTTCCCCTTCGTTGTATGTGCAAGACAGTTAACTCTTGCCTTCCCCCTTAGAATGTCTGTGCAGATAGAGTGGGCCTGTGGGTACGTGCGTCCCTTCCTCCTCCTCCTCCTCCTCCTCACTCTTTATTTATACCCCGCCTCTCTCCCCAAGGACTCGAGGCGGCTTCCAACACAATAATACATTCTGGGCTTCTCCACACAGGGGACCCAGGGTCAATATAAACAATTTCTAACATAATATACAATTTACAGCATTCATAAAACAATTTGAGAGAAAACACCCCCCATATGGCTCAACTGATATCCCACTCCATGACCTCCCCTACAACAACGGGGTAGGTCCCACATACATTTAAACCCCTCCCTGCTGCCACCAGGGAGAACCTGACCACCTCCACCCTTCTCTCACCAGGGGGAGGTGGTCCCACCAACCCTACATCAGTGACCATATGCAACTCCTCCGATTCCTCCTCATCTCTCACCGCCATCCCCAACACAATCACAAAACTCACCCCCCTTATCATCCTCCATAGACACCAACAAAACCCCCTCCATGACCCCCCTATTCTCATTTCCCCCAGGGGTTTGGGAGTTCAGCTGCAATGCTGCCACTATCTGCTTCTCCCCCAGTACCACCCCTTTTTCCTCCCTCTCTCCAGGTACTCCACTTACTTCAAAAGAAGTCCCCGACTTCCCCCACAAAGCCGGAACAGCCCCCGAACAGACCCCCTCCCCAATTTCACACAGAACCCCCCCGCCTCATTTCTATGTCCATGCTTGATACAGGTAATACACCCTCCACTATCCCCCCCCACAAGAGCTTCCCCCCTCCCCTTCGCTTCCCCTTCCCCTTGGTGTGACAGCACCCTAGTCCTTACCCCTACCCCTGGGCCCTACTCCCCTGCAGCCCCTGCACCATCCTTCACAGACCTTCCGCCCCCCCCTCCGTTTGAGTGTTGGGGTGTGTGGGAACTCCGGTCCCTTTTCGAATAGCTCTGTGCCCTATGACAATAGGGGCCTGAATTCCTGGTGTGAGAGCACATGGAAGGGCCCACACACTATCCTGATGGGCCTCCTTAACACCGTTGCCCTAAACAGAGCTTCCCCGTGTGCGAGCAGCGTGCGTGGACGGCCTCTCATCTTCCTTTCCCTCCTTCCTTCCCCCCTCCCACTGACAGATTCACCGGCCAACCCGCCCGCATGCTTCCTTCCGACCTCCATTATGGATGTCGCTCAAGAAATAGGGAAATTGGTACACGCTATGCAAACCCTTGCCATGAAAATCAAAGACCTGCAAAACCAACACACCGAGCTGGCGGCCGCTGTTGCCCAGCAGCAGTCCGCTGTCCCTCTTGCCGTAGCCCTCCTTGCGCCCCCATGGCAACCCGCCACTGTGGTGGAAGCAGATGGAGCTGCTGCTGCTGCGGCAGCTGTACTTCCTCTGCCTGAACCCCTGCCTCCCTTGACCCCTCGAGAGCCGTGGGGTCCTGCATTGATAAGTTTCAGGGAGATCGCAAGGCTTGCCGAGGGTTCCTGGCCTTCTGCGATCTCACCTTTACAACCCAGGCCACAACCTACCCTACCGATGCCTTAAAGGTCGCTTTCGTGATTGGGAACTTAGAGGGGATGGCCTTAGAGTGGGCCACAAACCTACTAACAAGCAAGAGCCCCCTCTTGTCCAATTACAAGGGCTTCATTTGAGAGTTCCATTTCCTCTTTGATCACCCACACCACCTATGGGATGCCAAAGCTGCGATCCTCTCTCTGTGGCAGGGACGGACCCCCTCTTCTGGAGTACATCACCCAGTTTCAGCAACTCTCCCTGGAACTGCAATGGCCAGATGACGTCCTAGGTGCACTTCTGGAAGGAGCTCGCAGACGATCTCAAGGATCAGCTGGCCTACACTGCCCTCCCCGATACCTGGGCCAGTGTGGCCATGCTGGTGCTCCAAATCGACAACTGCCTGGCAGAACAACTAAGGGAGAGATGTCAGGACAACAGGGGGTTCCCAGCGAGACCTGTGCCCATTGTGACTCCAAGCCCCGATGCGGCAGAGGACAAGCAACCGGACCCAGAGCCTATGCAACTGGGGGCCTCCAGAAGCCCCCTTACACCTGAAGAAAGGGACCGCTGCCAATGCTCCCGGGCATGCTTCTATTGTGGGGACCCAGACCACTTCATCCAGGAATGCCCAGCACTGCCTCCCATTTGTCGGCAACTGGGAAATGCCAAGGGTCGAGGTGGGCAGGGAACATCTCGACCATGAACGTTGTCCCTTCTGTTACCTCTCATGCACTGCTCTACTTGCGAGTGCCATTCACCCTTACCCTTGCCCCGCAACGTTTGCTTGTGGTTTGGGCCTTGATCGACTCCGGAGCCTCTGCAAACTTTATGGACGTGGCCTTGGTACAGGCCCAAGCAGTTCTGATCCGACCCAAGGAACACCATGAGCCGGTGCACACGATTGATGGCTCTCCCCTGATCTCCGGGCCAGTTACCCAACACACCGCCCCACTGCTCTGTGTCCTGGGGCGGCATCATGAAACACTTGTGTTCGATGTGGTATGTACCCCCCTCTTTCTTGTGGTCCTGGGCCTCCCATGGCTCATGCTACATGAACCCCTGATACAATGGGCTCGAAGGCAACTCCTGTTCAATTCCCCCTACTGCACCCAACATTCCTACGCAATCACTCCGCCTGGTTGGACCAGCACTGCCCTTTGTATAAACCCTGGCGCCCTGGACCTGCAGCTACCCTGAGAATATGCGGACCTTGCAGAGGTCTTCAACAAAACCCATGCTGCCGAGTTGCCTCCACACTGCCCTTATGATTGCCCTATAGACTTAATCCCTGGCAAAGAGCCTCCCTTTGGATGCATTTATGCCCTTTCTAACCCTGAACTAACTGAACTCCGCTCATATTTAGATGAAGCACTTCGGAATGGGTTTATCCAGAACTCAACCTCCCCGGCGGGGGCCCCCATCTTTTTCATCCCAAAAAAGGACAGTGGCCTGAGGTCATGAATTGACTATTGCGGCCTGAACAGCATTACAGTAAAGAATTACTACCCCCTACCACTCATACCTGAACTCCTTAACCAGCTCCAAGGGGCCCTAATTTTTACCAAGTTGGACCTTAGGGGGGCCTATAACCTACTCCGAGTGCACCAGGGAGATGAGTGGAAGATGGCTTTCTCCACCAGATATGAGCATTTCGAATATTTGGTCATGCCGTTCGGCCTGGCAAACGCTCCGGCCACCTTCCAGCATCTCATCAACGACATTTTCTGAGATATCTTGGACACCTTTGTAATAGCTTACTTAGATTATATCCTGATTTGTTCCTCCTCGTATGTGCAACACATGCAACATGTCCGGCAAGTGTTACAACGTCTGCATACCCACAAGCCCTACTGCAAACAAGAGAAATGTGTCTTTCACCTTACCACGGTGGAGTTCTTAGGATTCATCATCAGCCCGGTTGGTATCCAGATGGACCAAAAGAAAATCATTGTAATCCAACAATGGCCAACCCCCAAGATAGTCAAGGCCCTCCAGAGTTTCCTCAGCAGTATAAATTACTATCGTCAGTATGTGCCCCATTACACAGAAGTCACAACCCCACTTACCCAACTCCTGAAAAAGAATTGTCCCTATACTTGGGGGCCGGAACAAGAATACAGCTTTCAGTTCCTAAAGAAAGCATTCATGCAAGCACTTCTCCTTCAACACTCCGACTTCCATAAGCCATTTTTTGTTGAAACTGATGCATCTAGTGTAGCTATCGGAGCGGTCCTGCTCCAACAGACCGCTGAAGAAAAGCCCCTACTTTGTGCACACTACCGCCAATTGTCACCTGCGGAGAAAAATGATACCGAGCTTCTGGCGATCAAAGTCGCCTTTGAGACTTGGTGGCATTACTTGGAGGAAGCACAATACCCCATCACCATTACCATGGATCACAAGAATCTGACCTTTCTGCAGACCGCCCAAATTACCAACCCCTGACACGCCCACTGGGTGTTATTCTTTGCCCATTTCACCTTGTCCATACAATGCCGCCCGGGAAAGATGAATATCCTAGCGGACACCCTTTCCCGGTACCATGAAGGAAAAGATACAGATATGCGTCCACGTGACCCCATTTTGGACAGTAAAGTGTTTGCTGCCACCTTTCTTCCCTTAGACCAATTACAACAAGCCTCCTCGTGAGAACTACAGCTCACAGAAGATCCCACGTATACCATGGAGGATGGTCTCGTTAAGAAGGCCCACCAGATCATAGTACCCCCCTCCTGCCGCTCCCACATGCTGTGGGCCCACCATGATGCACCATTAGTTGGGCACCCCGGGACAGAGTGAACCCTGGATCTCCTCCAGCAACATTTCTGGTGGCCAACAATGTCCTCCAATGTGCACCAACATGTCCAGGCCTGCACCACATGCGCCTGCACAAAGGTCCCTAGACAAGCCCCAGCCGGCCTCCTCCAATTTAGCACCACGCCCTCGGGGCCATGGTGAAGGATTGGACTCGATTTTATAGTGGAATTACCCCTCTCCCAAGGGTACAACATCGTCTTCATAATTGTGGATCATTTCACAAAATTAGCTCACTTCGTCACATGTAAGGGTCTGCCTACGGCACAGCGCACGGCCCTCTTGTTCCTCCGACATGTGGTAAAGCTCCATGGGTGGCCTGCAGAGATTGTAAGCAATCATAGAACACAGTTCATCTCACACTTTTGGAAGGCTCTCTTCAAAGCCCTTCGTGTGAAGCTGAAACCAATGACCGCATACCACCCCCAAGCAAATGGGCAGGTAGAACGGGTCAACCAGAATTTTGAACAGTACCTACGATGTTATATTGACTACCTTCAAGATGATTGGTATGCCTGGCTGCCTATGGCTGAATTCGCCTACAACAATGCTCCAAACACCTCCCTTGGGAACTCCCGGTTCTACATCACTTATGACTACCATCTCCAGATGAGCTCCCCCGACCTTCCAGTGGTCGCAGTTCCCGCTGCTGGGGCTCTGGCCCAACAAATACAGCAGGTACACACTCTCGCTTAGGTGACCTTGGAAGAAGCCCAGCAACAATACAAGCTGTATGCCAACTGACATCGGCAACCGGCCCCTCAACTGTAACCTGGGGATCTGGTGTGGGTAGATCACTGACATTACCCCTCCAAACGACCCTCGACAAAGCTTGACCATAAGTATTTTGGACCGTTTCCTTTCCTTTGGCAAGTGAACGAGGTTACATATACCCTACAGCTTCCCCCCAGGCTTTGCATCCACCCCTACGTTTCACGTTTCCCTTCTCAAGCCAGCAGTCCTCCACGACACTCCTGAACCTCTGGCTCGTTGCCCCAGCCCAGACTCATTAACTCTTGGCCTCGACTACGAAGTTCGAGCCATCCTGGATGCCAAGCTTCGCCGCAGTAGACTTTACTACCTCATCGATTGGCGGGAGTTCGGCCTTGACGAGCAATCCTGGGAGCCCACAGCCAATGTTCATGCCCCTCAGCTCCTCCGCCTCTTTCATCAGCACCACCCTGAAAAGCCCAGACTGGCACGGCGCCTGGGGGGGGTCTTCGGAGGGGGGTACTGTCAGTCGCCGCTCCACGACTCGCCAGCTGCACCTGCTGGCCAAGGGCCCCACTCCCCCCACTGACGGAGTCAAGCCAACACAAGACCCAGTGCCGCCGACACCCTTGGTTGCCCCGGCAACCCCCAATAGAGGCCTTAGCAACACGGACCTGCCCGGGCCCTCCCAGAACGCAGCGGGGCCCCACCCACCGCTGCGTCGCTCCGCACGCCTCCAGGAGCATGCAGGGGGCGGGGCCTGTACTTTATCTGCCGGCCCTGAGGACACACAGTGCTGGTGAACAGAGCTTGTATGCCTGGAGAGACTGGCCCCCTGCTTGGAAGCTAAGTATTTTGGATTGTTGCTTGTCATTGCTGTTTGTGTTCCCTGAGTCCTGTCCCCTCCCGAGCTTACTCCCATCCTTCCCCTCCTGTCGTTGTGAGTGACCTAAGTGCCTTCCCCTTTGTTGTATGTGCAAGACAGTTAACCCTTGCCTTCCCCCTTAGAGTGTCTGTGCAGATAGAGTGGGCCTGCGGGCACGTGCGTCTCTCTCCCCCCCCTTTCCTGGGATTCGCTTCCCCTTCCCCTTGGTGTGACAGCACCCTAGCCCTTACCCCTACCTTTGGGCCCTACTCCCCTGCAGCCGCTGCACCATCCTTCACAGACCTTCTGCCCCCCCCCTCCGTTTGAGTGTTAGGGTGTGTGGGAACCCCAGTCCCTTTTCAAATAGCTCTGTGTCCTATGATTATAGGGGCCTGAATTCCCGGTGTGAGAGCACATGGAAGGGCCCACGCACTATCCTGACGGGCCTCCTTAACACCATTGCCTTAAACAGAGCTTCCCCGTGTGTGAGCAGCATGCATGGACGGCCTCTCGTCTTCCTTCCCCCACTCTTCCTTCCCCCCTCCCACTGACAAAGAAGTTTAATGAATAAATCATGAATAAGCATGCAGTACAAGATTATACTCGAGAGTGCTGAAATCGAAATAACAACCAATAACGCATTCCTATCTGTACTTCGATTCTCCTAATTTAGGCTTACCCTAATCAAAGTCCAAGGGTATTTCAGTTCATGTCACAGCCAGCAGTGGAAACCTTAGCTGGGTACAAGTCTTAGGGTTTCCAATAGATCAGTTCTTACTTCATAGCTTGTTTGGTGCAGCCCTTCTGGCTGAAAGATGGGATGATCCCAAGATGGATGATGATGATGATGATGATGATTAGCAAGCATTTATATAGTGCCAGCAATGTACCTGGTGCTTTACAAAGTAATTGAATAGACACGGTCCCTGCCCTAGGGCTTATAAACTGAGAGAAGGGGGGAGGGGGGATGAAGGAAGGGGAACAGAGGGAGAGACAAGGAGTGTAACATTCACGAAGATGTGAGGTCCCAGGTGCACGCGCTTGGCTTGGTTACATTAAGAATGATGGCTGGTTGGTCCATGTGGTGAGGATATGAGTACACAGACCTCAGGTAACAGATGATCTTGAAGATTGATGAAGATTTATTTATTTATTTTATTACTTTTCTATCCTGCCCCCTCCTGCTCACAGAGCAGCTCAGGGTGGCTTAGAAAACAATAAAAACACACATAAAATATCATTTAAAACATTTAAAAAGATAAAAAGAACTAAAAGGGCAGAATTCCACCTACCCACCCCACCCTACCCATCTCCCTCTCCAAAGGCCTGGCAGAACAGCCAGGTCTTACACTGTTTACGGAAAGAGAGGAGGTCCGGGGCCAGGTGGGTCTCCGTCGGGAGGGAGTTCCACAGCCTGGGAGCAGCCACCGAGAACGCCCTCCTCATCGTCGTTGCCACCTAGGCAACCCGGGGGACTTTGAGTCGGGCTCTAAGATGAAGCTCTCTGATGAAGATCTTTGTCTTGTCTTCCCCCTTAAGTACTTTACCAGGGTTCTTTGTTTGATTTTCCCACCAAGTGACTTTGTGCTTTCAGTCATGTCCACAGGAAGAAATCCATTTGCAACTCAATGGCCTATTGCTAATGTCTGCAGAAGTGTTAAGTTTTTTCTGATTACACAATCGCTCAAGGTCATGACTTAGCCGTTCTCCATTTCATGAAGCGAGTTTCCAGTTCTCAGCTTTCACATTAAAAACATGTTTAACCTTTACATATTTGTTAGATCTGTAGTCTACATGTAGCCCAGTATCTCATCTCCTTATCACAGGGACTCAGAACCCTTTGGTGGCAAGAATGGGTCAGGCGGGACTTTTCCAAAATTTTAATTTATGAGTTAATGGAGGTTGGTATGGGGAGGTGGTCTGGTCTGGTGGATAGGATTTAGAGAGTGCCACAATGCCCCTTTGAGAAGGAGGGTATAAGCTTGGGTATGAGGTCTCCCTTAGCTTATTGGGTGGGGTCAGGGCAGGCTCATGAGTTTTGAACTTTCAAGATTGGCAAACCTGGAATTGATCTATTTGGGAGAGATGAGTGCATGTGTTGAGGGTGGGGAATCTCGTGTGAGAGGCATGAGAGTGGGAGAGTGGATGTGGGGGTTGGGGTGAACTTTTATTTGTGTTTTACTTGTATTTTATTAATATGTTGTAAGTTGCCCAGAGCCACATTGATTGGGTGGAATATCAATTCAAAGATTATGATAAAAAGATGGTCCTTCCCACAAAGATCTTACAATCTAAATGTAAGACAAAGACCAGCAGACAGGAAACAGTGAGACTGGTCTGGTCAGCACAACAGGCAGTGTTCTGAAAATGCCCCCTGGTGAACCATAGGCAATTCTTGCTAGTTAAAGGTCTGGCCCAAGTCAATCAATTCCAGTTTTGCCAATCTTGAAAGTTTAAAACTCATGAGCCTGCCCTGCCCCTGTCAAATAAGCTAATCTTAAAGATTATGAGGGTTTTTGTTGTTGTTGTTTTTTAAAAAGCAAAACTTTATGAACTGTTTGGTTTCTGAAGCTTTGATGTGCGCAGCAGTTGAATTTTCAAGCGTTTGTTGTTAGCCATGGGGAGGGGATGGAAATGTCCTTTGACAAAAAAAAAGGAAACCGGAGGTACCATTTTTCTCATGCCTTCTGATTTTAGGCTTAAGAAACTGCTAAAAATGCAAGACAATAAAATCATGATTTCCTCACCCTGAGGTTCTCTCCTCTTTTGTGCCAGTGTACCATGGATAATGCTGCTGAAGTAAATGGATTTACATCAGTGTGTATGAAAGATCAGAATCTGGGTCAAACAAAAGGCAGCATTCCTATCTTGCTCTCAGAACAGGCCCTTCTTTAACCTTTGATCTGAGTTTGGCAGAAGTATCCTAATCTGGAGAGTTTCTTTTAATGAACTTCCATTTGCTCTGGAGTAGTTCTGTTAAAGCCCTATGGGCTTCAACGGGGCTACTCCAGAGAAAATGGTTTGTGAATCACAGTCCAAGTAGTCAGTGTTCAGAGGGTTAATATACTTAATATTCGCTTGAGAGTTTGACTAATGGATTTAATGTCTGAGTAAGCATGACACATTCTTTTAGTAGTAGTACCTGACGTGCAAAGCAGCAGCGTGAACCAACTCCAGCACTGTTGAGGGGGAAGTTTCACTTCCAGAAAACTAGCTGCTCATAAACAATAAACAGCTCATAAACTAGCTGCTCGTAAACAAATTACGGAAGCAGGAAATGGAAGACCTGTTCCACAGAGCATAAATCAACACACCCCATTTGCATTCCTTTACATCAGCTCAGCATCTCGAACTTGGAAGCTTTTACAGGAGGTGATCCAAATCACTGAGAGTGTGGGGAGTTTGGGATAGAATTGTTGCAGTGTGGAGTGAACCCATCCTCCTTCCCCTCAACTCTGCAACAGCGCAGAGGTTCAGCACAAGGGACATGTGACAGTAAATTCCATTTTAGTCACATGGGAATTTAGTAGTGCATGGATGTAACTGCTGACCCGCTCCACGGCAGATTATTTCACTCCTAGAAAAAAGTAAAGAAAATACAAGGGTTGTGAATTCGGGTTTCAATAAAATGCGAATTAATCAGGAAAAGCCCTTTTTGGCTTCCACATTTAAAACACAAATACTCTAAGGCTGTGTATTTGAAGTTTGAATGAACCCAACATTTCCCCCAAAACATAATATCTGAAGTCTTGAATTGAACCCCTCAAACTGCAGCACATATTCAGCTTGGAGCTGGGCTGCTCTCTAACTCTCCGCTTAGCCATTTGCTTGGGGAGTGGGGCTGTCTCAGAATTGCAGTCTCCAGTACTGCAGCCAGGCCCAGCCCAGCCAGGGAGAAATGGTTAGTCCCTGGCAGCCTTCCCCCTCCCCAAGTCATTGACACCTCCCAAAAACCAGTGACCCTCCTGATCCAGCCCCATATATTTTCCCCTAGGGACCCTACTTTCCACAAGCCAATGATTCCCCTCTGAGCCATAAACCACTCCCTCCCAAGCCAGAACCATGCTTCATCCCTGCTCCCTAAACCAACATCCCCTTCCATGAGCCAGCCCAATATCCCATTCCCCCTGCCCAAGCCAGCAACTTCCCCTGAGCCTGGTTCCATGCCCATTTCCCCATCCCCAAGCCAGTAACTCCCCACACAAGCCAGCCCCATGTTCCATTATCCCCTCTCCCAAGCCAGCTGCGTGCCTCACTCCAGGGGGCATAGCTTGGGTGGGATGGGTCCAGGTGTAGAACATGGAATACCCCCCACCTCCAGGGCAGGGATGAGGGGAGAAGTCAAGGCAGGGACGGTTGTCACAGGAGTGAGGAGGTCAGGGTCACCAGGAGTGTGCATACCTCTCAATATTTTGAGTGACCAAAGGGACAGGAGCCCCCTACCATCTTGGCCAACAAGCCTCACCCACGTATGTGTGCACACTCATATGTATACTCTCTCACTCACACACAGTTCCATGCACATTCACACCCACATGCAGAGTTCCACACCTCCACAGCTCCGTACACACACAACTCCATATACACTCACATGCACAGATTCACACACACACAGTCGCATGCATAGCTCCATGAACACAGAGATCCACGCACAATGGCAGTCACATCTCTTTTGCAGCTCCATGTATATACACTCACAGCTCCCCCCTCCACACATTCCCACCTGCACAGCTCCATGTGTGTGCATGCATGCACACAAGTCCATATACACATGCCCAAAGCCAAGGGGGGCAGACAGACTCCAGCAACACCAGTGGGAAGTGGGGACCCAGGAGCTTGAGCAAGCAGGTGGAGGGGGCTGTTAACTCCAGCTTCCCGCAGTCCCACCGCTTCTCAGACTCCTGAGTGCAGCCAGGTGCTGTGGATGCTGGAGGTGATCCCATCTCCATGTTTGCTCGGGATGCTGTGCCGGACAGACTTCTCCACATGCAGGCAGCTCCTCCTGGGGCACCTCCGGAGAGCAGGGGAGTTCCTGGACTTCTCCCTCAGGCCAGCTGCATGGTCATGTGGTGGGCAAAATTTCAGCTTCATACCCCCCCGCACTTCTCCTGCAGCCCCCGGCATCCTGCCTCTGCTTAGGCTGGGGCTTCAGCCAGGATCCATGCAGAGCCCAGTTACATGGGATGGAGGACAGGCAGTACTTCTGTACCACGGGGTGTGAGGCCCTGCTTGTGGGCCCCAGTGCAGCTGCACCGCTGTGTCTTTTATAGCCACACCAGTCGGTCCCACACACACCATGTGCTGCAGATGCTTCTGCTCAGCTCAGTCTGGCAGCAGGACAGGATTTGTGCCCTCCCTCCCCTCCCCCTTAGGCCCTGGGACAAATGTCCCTCCTGTCCCTATGGTAGCTATGCCCCAGAAGTCAGCAATCCCCCTGGTCCCATTCCAGCCTCCCCAAACTAACAACCAAGCTAGCTGAATTCTCCACCCTCCCCGAAACCAGTGCTTTCCTTTTTATACTGGTAGCAGACTTAGCAACAGTTTTGATTGCATTTTCCTTTCCTTATACACCTGTANTGATCTGAGTTTGGCAGAAGTATCCTAATCTGGAGAGTTTCTTTTAATGAACTTCCATTTGCTCTGGAGTAGTTCTGTTAAAGCCCTATGGGCTTCAACGGGGCTACTCCAGAGAAAATGGTTTGTGAATCACAGTCCAAGTAGTCAGTGTTCAGAGGGTTAATATACTTAATATTCGCTTGAGAGTTTGACTAATGGATTTACTGTCTGAGTAAGCATGACACATTCTTTTAGTAGTAGTACCTGACGTGCAAAGCAGCAGCGTGACCCAACTCCAGCACTGTTGAGGGGGAAGTTTCACTTCCAGAAAACTAGCTGCTCATAAACAATAAACAGCTCATAAACTAGCTGCTCGTAAACAAATTACGGAAGCAGGAAATGGAAGACCTGTTCCACAGAGCATAAATCAACACACCCCATTTGCATTCCTTTACATCAGCTCAGCATCTCGAACTTGGAAGCTTTTCCAGGAGGTGATCCAAATCACTGAGAGTGTGGGGAGTTTGGGATAGAATTGTTGCAGTGTGGAGTGAACCCATCCTCCTTCCCCTCAACTCTGCAACAGCGCAGAGGTTCAGCACAAGGGACATGTGACAGTAAATTCCATTTTAGTCACATGGGAATTTAGTAGTGCATGGATGTAACTGCTGACCCGCTCCACGGCAGATTATTTCACTCCTAGAAAAAAGTAAAGAAAATACAAGGGTTGTGAATTCGGGTTTCAATAAAATGCGAATTAATCAGGAAAAGCCCTTTTTGGCTTCCACATTTAAAACACAAATACTCTAAGGCTGTGTATTTGAAGTTTGAATGAACCCAACATTTCCCCCAAATCATAATATCTGAAGTCTTGAATTGAACCCCTCAAACTGCAGCACATATTCAGCTTGGAGCTGGGCTGCTCTCTAACTCTCCGCTTAGCCATTTGCTTGGGGAGTGGGGCTGTCTCAGAATTGCAGTCTCCAGTACTGCAGCCAGGCCCAGCCCAGCCAGGGAGAAATGGTTAGTCCCTGGCAGCCTTCCCCCTCCCCAAGTCATTGACACCTCCCAAAAACCAGTGACCCTCCTGATCCAGCCCCATATATTTTCCCCTAGGGACCCTACTTTCCACAAGCCAATGATTCCCCTCTGAGCCATAAACCACTCCCTCCCAAGCCAGAACCATGCTTCATCCCTGCTCCCTAAACCAACATCCCCTTCCATGAGCCAGCCCAATATCCCATTCCCCCTGCCCAAGCCAGCAACTTCCCCTGAGCCTGGTTCCATGCCCATTTCCCCATCCCCAAGCCAGTAACTCCCCACACAAGCCAGCCCCATGTTCCATTATCCCCTCTCCCAAGCCAGCTGCGTGCCTCACTCCAGGGGGCATAGCTTGGGTGGGATGGGTCCAGGTGTAGAACATGGAATACCCCCCACCTCCAGGGCAGGGATGAGGGGAGAAGTCAAGGCAGGGACGGTTGTCACAGGAGTGAGGAGGTCAGGGTCACCAGGAGTGTGCATACCTCTCAATATTTTGAGTGACCAAAGGGACAGGAGCCCCCTACCATCTTGGCCAACAAGCCTCACCCACGTATGTGTGCACACTCATATGTATACTCTCTCACTCACACACAGTTCCATGCACATTCACACCCACATGCAGAGTTCCACACCTCCACAGCTCCGTACACACACAACTCCATATACACTCACATGCACAGATTCACACACACACAGTCGCATGCATAGCTCCATGAACACAGAGATCCACGCACAATGGCAGTCACATCTCTTTTGCAGCTCCATGTATATACACTCACAGCTCCCCCCTCCACACATTCCCACCTGCACAGCTCCATGTGTGTGCATGCATGCACACAAGTCCATATACACATGCCCAAAGCCAAGGGGGGCAGACAGACTCCAGCAACACCAGTAGGAAGTGGGGGACCCAGGAGCTTGAGCAAGCAGGTGGAGGGGGCTGTTAACTCCAGCTTCCCGCAGTCCCACCGCTTCTCAGACTCCTGAGTGCAGCCAGGTGCTGTGGATGCTGGAGGTGATCCCATCTCCATGTTTGCTCGGGATGCTGTGCCGGACAGACTTCTCCACATGCAGGCAGCTCCTCCTGGGGCACCTCCGGAGAGCAGGGGAGTTCCTGGACTTCTCCCTCAGGCCAGCTGCATGGTCATGTGGTGGGCAAAATTTCAGCTTCATACCCCCCCGCACTTCTCCTGCAGCCCCCGGCATCCTGCCTCTGCTTAGGCTGGGGCTTCAGCCAGGATCCATGCAGAGCCCAGTTACATGGGATGGGGGACAGGCAGTACTTCTGTACCACGGGGTGTGAGGCCCTGCTTGTGGGCCCCAGTGCAGCTGCACCGCTGTGTCTTTTATAGCCACACCAGTCGGTCCCACACACACCATGTGCTGCAGATGCTTCTGCTCAGCTCAGTCTGGCAGCAGGACAGGATTTGTGCCCTCCCTCCCCTCCCCCTTAGGCCCTGGGACAAATGTCCCTCCTGTCCCTATGGTAGCTATGCCCCAGAAGTCAGCAATCCCCCTGGTCCCATTCCAGCCTCCCCAAACTAACAACCAAGCTAGCTGAATTCTCCACCCTCCCCGAAACCAGTGCTTTCCTTTTTATACTGGTAGCAGACTTAGCAACAGTTTTGATTGCATTTTCCTTTCCTTATACACCTGTCAAACAATTTTGATTGCATTTTCCTTTCCTTATACACCTGTAGTGAGGCAGAGCCTCACTGCACTTCTGTGCCAAAATAACCCATATGCAGGGACCTGTGTTCACTGCATTTTCCACATTGGCAATGATAGGGGCAATATAGTGAAAACAGGTGAAGACAGAAATCCAAATCCAAATGCTTAAACACACAAACACAATTACTTGTCCCCATGTATAGCCCTAGAAAACTATCAATCTGAAACCTGCCTGCTACATCAGTTAGACACATTAATCTTTCCCTCTAGTTCCAATCCTCTCCAAAGTAACCAAATTTGTTAAGCAGATGCTGCATCTCCCCCTAGATCCTGGATACATTTAGTGGTGGATGACTAATTTTCATAAAGTACTTCAGCAGGTGTCATGTTATATAATCCAACCATGGACTTGCCCCAGGAGGTGATCTGTCCAACCCACGTGGGGGGACATACCTTCGACCTGATCTTCGGTTCTGGCTTTGAGGCGGGGGGTCCGGTTGTGTGGGAGGTTACAGCGGTGCCCTTGTCATGGATGGACCATTATCTCCTTCGGGCCGGTCTTCTAGCGCACCCCCTCCAGAAGGGGAAGGGACCAGTTAGGATGGTCCGCCCTTGGAGGCTGATGGAACCCCAGCGGTTCCAAGAGGTCCTGAGGGAGTTAACCTTGGACTGGGACAGCCACTCTGTGGATGAGCTAGTCCAGCATTGGAACAGCTTGCTGGAGGAAGCTATTGACAGGGTGGCTCCGAGA
>QEPC01007384.1:56905-82887 GCA_003113815.1 Sphenodon punctatus | reverse complement strand
GGAACGGCAATGGCAGCGGGAAGGCACGCTGTTCCTGCTCTCTAGCTGTGAGCTCTCTGGACAGTGCGCCTCCAGGCTGCCACTCTTAAGTGACAGTTTATTGATATTAAATAAAGCCTTTTAAAATGTTCAATAAAGTCTTTAAAGCTGTTTCCTCTGTCAATGGGTATTTTCAGACGTTACGTGGTCAATGTCAACCACAGTCAATTCCCTGTGGTGGCTTGGACCACATAACATCTGTTGGGGGGAACGGGTGTTCCCCCCAGATGTTACCACGGCGGGGAATCACATTGACCACGTGAACGGCCGAAGCGACGGGACCAGAGGCCGTCGTGTGCTGAAGGCGATTTCCCGCCATGGTGACCCCCGCCATCAAGTCTGGACAGTGGCCACGGCCCAGAATCCCCGCAGGGATTCTGGCCCATGGCCATAGCGGGCGAGCGCTGCTGTAGCATTGGCCACGGCGGCCGCCCGTCTCCCCAGAGGGCAGGCGGCGGGGAGCGTGGAGGGGGTGGGGCCGTGCGGCCGCACATTGCGCTGCACGGACCCTCCCCGATTCCCTGCCGGGATTCCCCGGCACGTCTGTTAGAGTGTTACAGGTCATCCCAGCGGGGGATGAATTCATTGATTTCGTGATGGGGCCAATTGGCCCCGTCACGTCTGAAAACACCCAATGTGTGTTCCTCTGGCCCATCCAGCCCTCTCTGCACTGGGATGGCATACTTTTCCTCCTGTGGCCCCCAAGCTCCAGCTTGTGCTATTTCCTACTCTTTCTGTTCCCTGTGCATTCCCTATTGATGTCCCCTAGCTACAGGCATGAACCCCTGCTGTTTCTTATTGGCATGAACAGGCTAGTTGGGTCTAGGAATGGCAATAGGTAGTGCAGAGACACAGGAATGCTGCCAGCTCCTAGCACCCCTCAGGTGCAAGTGCTTCCAATCCCCAGCCCCCTAAGTGGCTTATCACTATGTCATACAGCCATTCTCCATCATCCACCCCATGTCCCCCCCCCCACACACGCTAGTGCATGTCCAAAGGCCCTTGTTTCTGGTGCACCCCCTTCCTTTCCAGCCTCCGGCAATGCCATACTTCCAAGCAGCCCCCACTGCCCCTGCCTTTACCAGAATAAGCATGGAAACCATGGGTTGAGAAAAATATAAGGACTTCATTAAACAATAAAAACATTCATTTAACTTGTAACTTTTATTATGCAGCCACAGTAGCAGCTGGATAGTTAAAGGTAGGCTACACTCCCATTACGAACATGAAAACTTTAAAATGCACTTCGGAATAAACAGGTTGAACTTCCATTCTGAAAATTGCACTGTGTGTTCATTTAGGGGGTAGGGTGCACACACCAAATCTAAAATCAATTGAATAACTTAATCTAAAGTTATAATGATTTCCAAGTTAATTGGTTCATGTTGTTTTGGGGGAGTCTGACCATTTTATACGAGACGATTATCTGATATCTTCCTCATTTCAGAGAGTTCTGACTCACAAATTCATCTGCCTGTAGCCTGAGCAGTCCATCCCTTGCTTTGGATGAACTGCTAGTGCTTAGTGAAGTCTAAAAACACTTAAATAAACTTTTTTTAAAAATCAGTTCTTGAGCATGCGCAGTTGAGGCAGGGAGTAGTGTAAATAAAACTGCGCAAATATAAAGAAGCTCGTATATAAAGCCTGGCCCTGAATATGGTGGGTGTGTGTGTGTGTGTGTGTGTGTGAGAGAGAGAGAGTGTGCTGGGACAGGGGCACTGTTGCTGCTGGGAGTTGGAAGGGGCAGGGGCTCACTGGCTCTTTCAGGCAGTTCATGGGGGGCCAGAGAGCTCTTTGCAGTCTCCCAGATCCCAGACACACCAGTGTGAAGGAGGAGTCTCATAATTTAAGTTGCAAAACTCCTTTATTCTTGAACACTTTGGGGGTGGGAGTGGTGAGCTGGAGCAGGGGTAGGGGTGGCACTGCTGCTGGGAGCCAGGGCAATCTGGGTGGGTGGTGCCCAGATAGTGCAGAACGAGAGGCACCCTTAGGGAAAGTGTCCAGGACTGGATGCTGCAGCAGCATTTGGGGAATCCCAGAAGGCTGTAAGGGCTCCCCTAGCTTCCTCTAAATAGGAAACTCCACAGCTGCAACGGGCTCTTGTTTGCTGTTTTCACCTGACCCCTTTGCCTCCTGAAGGCCCTGATCCACAAACCACTTACTTCGGAGTAGTAAGTGTGTCCATGGGGCTACTTGGGAGTCGGTGACTTGTGAATTGTGGCCCTATTAGGGCGCCACTGAGACATCCGGCTTGGGCCCACCAGCTTCAATGAAAGTATGGGGCACATGGCCACTCTACCCTCAACCCCAAAGACTCTGGATGCAGGCAGCATTTCCCCCAAAATAGCAGAAATTGTGTCATGAGTTGGGGAGGTCCAGAACAACAACAAAAAAAGTCATGATGCCTCTTTTCATCTGGATTCTGTGCTCCTGGAGAAAGCAAAATATCTATTGATCTGGGATCAGGAGATGCTGAGATCGAGCACACAAAATCCTCACTGAACTTCTTACTCAGAGGGTGATGCACAATCAGCAAACTTAGTCTGTTTGCTGGGGCTTGGGTAGCAAAGAAAAAAGCAGCTAGAAATCTCTGGGGTAGCTACTGAATTGAGGACCTAGATCCCCAGGCTGTCTCACGTGGGCAGAGCACTTACAGATGCCTTAGGTGAGAGAAGTGATCTGTGTGCGCCTCATGCCAATTTCATCCGCTTCCCCTCTTGCAATCAGCAACAAAAGGCAAGGCGATCATGTGGCCACTGCTGCTGCTGCAGTTGGTACAGAATCAGTCACCCATTTATAGCCCAGACATTTAATGCTTTGCTGCTCCCATTATTCAGAGGGTGCTGACGAAGCAGCACCCTCAGGAAGCAGCTTGTAAAATGAAACACACACACATGCTGAAATTATTCCTGATATAAGAGAAGAGAAGCCAATCAGGGATTGGTCCAGCCCCGAGGCCACTTTGACACATTGCCTGGGAGACGGTGAAACTTCTGTGATGGCAATCGCGGCTCTATTCTTACGGGAATTAGCACACCTACAATGTGCTATTCCTCTTTTATCCCGCAAGAACACTTGCACATGACCCCAATGTAGCTTTTACAATGACAGGTGTGTAACAGGGTGACGATGCCTAGTAGTAAATTGGGTTAGGATCAAGGGCCCAAAATCACCACTTATGCAGGGAATCAACATATACAGTCTTTATTAGTCCATAATAATATCTGGGCCAGATAGTCAGTTTCTGGCCATTCTACAGTAAGTAAGTAAGTAAGTGTTAGGAGCTGTAAAGGGGTGTGAGGATGAGGGGGTTGGGAGAAGGGAACCCACGGACCTGTTTCCCTATGCTCGGATACACCTTCCGGGGACTCCCATCAGGTGAAGGGTGCTCACGATTCTGTTGTGAAAAGAGTCCCCTCAGGTTTTAAGTTGATCCTAGATGCTCCCTGAGGAATGAGGCAGGGTCATCATAGGGGATGGGATCAACAGAGAACGTGAGCGTGCCCCTACCATGCACCACAGGGGGACCAGGTCCCTGCCCACACAGCCTCGCCACCACACTGTCCGCACAACCACGAAACCACAACCCACCTGTATAGTGAAGGGAAAGAAATTGCCACGTGACCAAGGTGGGGAGCGGGGAAAGCACCCCGGGGGGGGGGAGGCACCAGGAAGGGGTTAACCCACACCAATCTAAGGGGATGACACTCAGGGCGTTTACCAGGGGACAGACTACGGTGCACACCAACAGTAATAACCCCTCCAAAACACACAATCTCACCTGCCTTTCACCCGCCTCGCACTCGGTCCACACTCACGCACTTAACTTCAGTAGAGAAAACACAGGCTTCGTTCGTCGCACAGGGGCCAGCTTCACAGCTATGCTGATCGCCGGCCCTGAGGAATGAACTCTGGAGGCTGAAATACCCCTAGCCCTGCCCCTGTTGCACCTGGAGATGTGCGGAGCGGTGCAATGTCGGTTCGGCCCCGCCCCCTCCTCCACCGGCGCGATTGGATCTCTTCCGGCATGCCTCAATCCCCCTGCCTGGTCGCTCTGAGCAGCTTCTGGTATAGGTGGGGAATTCCCCGCACTTGTCACTGCCTGCCTCTTAGTTCTACTTCCTTGCTGGTCTAAGGTTGGTGGGGCAGTTCCCATATGGGGCAGTTCTTTAGCTGTGGGGCTCCCACGCTCCCCTTGCCTCTGTGCCCCCCTTGTGCCCTTTTCCCCCTGTAAACCCTGTCTAATCCTGACAGTAAGTAAATACTTTATTGTTCAACCCGTGGGTTTTTACAAAACAAACAGAACTACGCAATAATATTATAAAGGAAATAATCTAAATATAAATTGTACAAATATAAATACAATACATATATTCAGGAAATTCAATAAAATTAAGCTAAAATAAACTAAAACTCAATATAATACAATAATGTCCTAGCACCCATAAACCCAGGCAAGGAAATATATATTTCCCACTAAAAATAAAACATCACCATTCGAAAAATTTCCTAAGAGTCCTCAGCATCCTTGGCATAAAAGGCCCGGATTAAAGAAATTTTGTAACAGAAATTAGCTACCACTCTCAATTTAGTTGAATCCAGTGGATTAAATAGATCAACTAGGGTCCGTTGGTCGCCCAAAGTAGAGTTGGCTGACAAAATCTTCAACAAATACCTCAAACGAAGAGGCTGGTAGGCCGGACAATACAAAATTACATGTGCCAAAGTTTCAACCCTCCTACAATCGCAGAGAGGACAGATCCTATCCTCCAGGGGCATTCCCACATAACGGCCTTCCAAAGTTGCTGAGAAAAAAACATTCAGTCTGTATTTTGTGAAGGCAACTCTTTCCTGAGAGTAAGGCCAAACAAAAATATAATCAGAGGGAACTTGAGGAATAGACAACTCTTTATACAATGGGGCGACCAATTGAGAGTCCACTAGGGAGTTTTCCTCTTGCTGTGTTTGATCCAAGATTCGCTGCTGGAAGAGGCTGCTCCCAGGTAGCTCCTGGCCAACAAGTGGTCTTTAGAAAAACCAAGTTTAATAATTTCCACTTCTATTGCCTTAGCCCATGGGACCAGCAGATTGTCACCTATAACAGCCAAAATCAGAGGGTTATTTGTGTTTTTAAAGACTACTATTTTCAACCAGTATTTTAAAAGACAAACTTTTAAAACAGCCCTCATTGGGAGACAGCCGGATTCACGACGCATAAGCACCTGGGGAGTACCCCTTGGAACTGCCAAAAGAGCTCGAATAAATTTATTTTGGACCAGCTCCAGGCAATTCAAAAACCTCAACCCCCAAAAGTGGGAATGCATAAAGAATAAAGCTCAAAACCTTGGCCTTGAAGAGTCTCAAAGCCGGAGCAACCAATCTCTCCCCTTTCGTGAAATACAGCTTGAGCAGTACTGCAACGGCTTTAAGAGCCGAATCCCTAATTGCCCTATAATGGGTGTTCCATTTGAGATTTGGGGTGATTATAACCCCCAAATATTTATATAAATGAACTTGTTCAATAATATTAGATCCAATATACCAGTTCTGCAATTTGGCTCTAGGACCAAAGCCCACAATCATTGTTTTGGTTTTAGTGAAGTTGATTTCCAAATGCTCCTGAATACAATAAGCATTAAAATGCTTCATAGCTCCTCATAGCAGACCAATTCTGGTCTGGGACAAGAGGATGGTGTCGCCTGCATATAACAATACAGCTATCCTTCGATCGCCCAGCTTAGGGGCATAGACATCAATTTCCGCTAAATGAGCTATTACACCATTGAAAAACAAATTAAAAAAAGTGGGAGCCAAAATACACCCTTGTCGTACACCTCTTCGGACAGGAATACTTTCTGTTAGCTGGTTCTGAGGAGTATATCGAACCTGCAAGGAGATGTCAGTATGCATTGCAATAATCAAAAATAACAAACTAGGATCTATAGCCAAGGCTTCCAACTTCAACCAGAGACGCTCCCGGTTGACCAAATCAGAAGCCGCAGGCCATTCTATAGTAGTCAGAGCTCAGCCTAGCATTGGTTCCCTAGCTGGCTACTGACAGGAGTTCTCTGTACAGTATAACTCAAACAAAAGGCAATCCCAGCCCCAAAGTCTCTTCAAGCCACATAGGCACTTACTACTTCTGAGCCTCTGCTTTGATGCAGGCTTCTAGTTTTTCAGGCTCTCAAGCAGCCCTCAGCAACAAGCACCGAGCTCCTTCTCCCACTAAGACCGCTTTTACATGTGCGCACGGTGGCCCACTGTAAAATCATGCGCCACATCAAAAATCCCATGGGCAGGGTTTAGACGTCACGCCACAGGCATGAATAGTCACTCGCACATGTTTTAGTGCCGCAGACTAAATACTTCAGTATTGATGTGCTTGAGGTATTTAGTCTGTGACGCTAAAGTATGTGTGATGGGTTTAGATGTGTGATATCACATCTAAACCCCACCCGCAGGATTTTTGACGTGGTGCATGATTTTATGGTGCAGTGTCATGTCTACACGTCTAAAAGCAATCTGAGTTCAAGAGCAGACTGAGCCTCTTCCTCTGGCTCTCAGCTTTATAGCTCAGGGCTGGCACCTGTCACACCCACTTCTGCAGCTGCTTCTGCTGGAGCAATATCCTGCGCCACTAACAGGGTGTTCTCGCAGGATAAAAGCAGAATAACGCATTCCTACGTGTGCTAATTCCCATGAGAATACAGCCACAATTGTCATCATGGAGGTTTCCCCACCTCCCAGGTAATGTGTGAAAATGGCTGTCCCTTAGAATGGAGGGATTGTGTGCCCCTTGCCTTGGAATGTGTCACCACCTGGCGATGGCCAACAAGCCCTTTGTGTTAAGGGTATGTGCAACACAATAGGAGTGAGGTGTGGATTTGGTAAGAGCAATAGAAGGGCAGACTGGGACCTAGCTTGGCTGAGGAGGAAGCAAGCTGGAAGTCTTGGGGGAAAGACAGAGAGTCCTTTGGGGAAACCCTGGAACGCTGCACCTTGGGGGTGGGGAGGAATAGTGCCATGGTTTCTGTCTGAGCACATGCAGGAGCTGCTGACTGTTGCCCTTTCACTCCTCCTTAGCTTGTAAATCTGTAAATGAACAGATTTTTATAGCCAGTGACACCATAACTGTCCAGTCAATCTTTTCCCTAAAAGGTTATATGGACACAAGAAAAAACTACTCTGGCAACTGTGAGGAAGAAAGTGAGTCACAACAGTACATCAGTGCTTGTTCCTAGCAGGAACACATGCCTTTCTGCTAGTAATGTACTAACAAATATTGACCCCATGCAAGACAAGAGGCTGCTTGTTTATAGAACTTCCTTTGGCAGTGACTAAGGATCATGTGGCAGTGGGTGGGCTCTGACGATTTCCTCATCCATCTGGAGAGCTGCTCCAGTCCACAAATTCCTCTCTGTTACTGGACACTCCCAGGATCTAACTAGCACTGTTTGTTTAAACTTAAGTGAGTGGTGAGTGAGGATTCCTTGCACAGTGGGAATGCAGTGTCTCCCTTGGCAAGCAGTGCTAGGCAGGGGCGTAACTACCCTGCACTCTGAGGGGCCCTTTGCATTGAAGTGACCCGAACAACACTAGAAAATTGTCCTGGGGTGGGGGTGGGGGGGCTATAATTTGGACCTGAGCCCAGGCTCACCACAACCTGACTACAGCTCTGGTGCTGGGACCTGGTTTTGATTAGGCTGAGCCAAATGGTAACAGTCTGGGTTCTACTTCCACATGCTTTCAGTCTCTGAAGCAACATGCCTTGATTGCAACATGCCTGGATTTGCATAGTTGGGTGTCTGTCATATGTGATGTCAAATGTGTGGGTGCAACCATTGTTAGGGTGGCCAGTTATGAAAATTTTAGAGGACACATGAGAAATACAGGTTGCAGGGCTGCTTTGGGAAATACAAGTTGTAGGGCTGCAATGGAGCCAATGCAGCCCTGTAAGCTGTATTTCTCATGTGCCCTCTAAAATTTGCATATATGACTACCCTACCCACTATTTTATTTATTTATTACTTATTTTTATTAAAACATTTTTACCCCACCCCTCCTGCTTACAATACAGTAAACAAACATAAAAAGCTAAAAGTAACACAATTAAAATTAAAAGGAAAGCACTGAACAACAAACCCTCCCCCCTTCCCAAACCCACTCCTCCCCCCTACACTCCATCTCCCTCGCCAAAAGCCAGGTGGAACAGCCAGGTTTTACACATACGATGGAAGGAGAGGCGATCTGGGGCCACCTGGGCCTCCACCGGGAGGGAGTTCCACAGCCTAGGTGTGGCCAACGAGAACGCCCACTCCATAGTGGCCCCATGTACAGTACGTTGCAATACCAATACCTTGAATTGGGTCTGGAAGACTATAGTGCAGAGCCCGGAGCCCCGTGTAATGTGCTCACGGCGACCCATGGAGATGGGCTGCTGCATTCTGCACTAGCTGCAGTCTCTGGACCGTCACCATAGGTAGCCCCACATAGAGCATGTTGCAATAGTCCAATCTCGAGGTAATGAAAGCATGGATGATGGTGGCCAGGTCACCATCTGAAACATACAGCTGAAGCCGTCGCACCAGATGTAATTGGCGAAATGCATTGCTCGCCACAGCGCCCACCTGGGAATCCAGGCGGAGCTGCAGATTGAAGAGCACATCCAGACTACGGATCTGGGATACCAGCAGAGAGCGGACCCCATCAATGACGGGTAGGGCTACAAATTTGTCATGGAAATTTTCTTAAAAAGCCATGAGTTGGTCATGGCAGGAATGAGAAAAAGTCACAGAAAACTCATGGGCAAATTTTTAAAAAACTTTTATTCAATATTGTATTTTGTAACACACACACACACCCACCCTTAGATTGTAAACCCAGGGATTAGATTGTAACCCCCCCCCAGCACAGATTTTAACATCCCCAGCACAGAATAGAAGAAGGAGGAAAACATCCCCCACCCCTTAGATTGTAAACCCAGGGATTGTAAAGTTCTTTGAAAGCCGCAGGCTTAGACTGTAAGCCCAAGCAGGGGATAAAGGCAGAGGAAATGCTGCTGTCTCCTCCTGGGCGCCTCTTGAAGCTCTGACAATAGTAACGTTCTCTACCTCCAATCGTGCCACCACACCATGCTGCACCACCACTTGGCCACCCCCAAACCTCCGTTCTCCACAAGAAACAACTCTGAGGAGGGGTTTGGAGCTCCCGGGAGACACCGTGGATCTTCTTAGCACCATTGAGTGTGCTTTTCTCACCAGCTGCTTTCTGGCTCTGCTCTTCAGTTTGGGGGAAAACTTGAAAAACTTGGGAAATCCATGGAAGTTATGGGAAGATCTCAAAAGTCATGGAGGGAGACAAAAGTCACTAAAAATGTAACTTTTGTCATGACTGTGACAAATTCTTAGCCCTAATGATGGGAACCGCCCCATCCACTGCCCTTCCCACCACCAGCACCTCTGTCTTTTCGGGATTTAGCTTCAGTCGGCTCACCCTCTCCCAATCCCCAACAGCCATCAGAGATCAGGTAAGCACCAAGACTGCCGGGTCTGGGTCGGATGAAAACGAGAGGTAGAGTTGTGTGTCATCAGCATATTGATGACACCGCACCCTGATCTAATTCACAACAAAGGTCGTTGACCAAGGCCACAAGTGCAGTCTCCGTACCATAGCCCAGACGAAAACTGTACTGAAAGGGATCCAGATAACTGGTGCGGTCTAGATGCCCCTGAAGCTGCTGGGCCACCACCCACTCAATAACCTTCCCTAACCAGCCAGGACAGGCACGGATCAAGTTCACAAAAGATGGCCCTAACAGCCCCAAGGACATCCCTCGCCCCGGCGGATGACACCGACTGAAATTGATCCCATGAAACCGGACAAGGCGGGGCTTCCACAACTTCTGGTTCACCCACTGCAATAAGTGCAGTACCGATGTTGTGGTGAATCTGAGTGATTTTCTCTGCAAGATAATCACCAAACATGTCACAGTGGGCATTAGATACCTCTGAGTCCAGGCGGAAGGAAGGAGGACCAACCAATCCCCTCACCATCTGGAAAATCTCTGCTGGATGAGATTTTGCAGAGGGTATATGGGCAGCAAAAAACTCCTTTTTTGCTGCCCTTACAGCTACAGCATATTCATGCAAACTGGCTCTATGTTGCAATCTGTCCATTTCAGTATGCGAATGGCGCCTCCGTTCTGCTGGCAACACCCATGGGTCCTTTCTAGGGCTCTTGTCAACACAGCTCTCTGGTCTGCTGAAGCACCCTGGCAAGGAATGCCAATGGAAAACTGGGACAGGGAATCTAGGTCAGTGGAGGTGTCCTTGCACCCTGAGAACATGCACTAAATGGATGCCACAGAGGGGGGATTCCCTGTTCCTCAATAGTCAGCAAGGAACCCCTACCCACACTAAATCACTATGGGCAGGTGGTACTGGGAGTAGGCCCCCTTCCCTGTCTCTGCCATGAGTATGAGCATGATTTAGTTACCTACATGGGGGACCCTAATCAGGGTTTCAAGCCACAGACCTTGGCTTATTTCCATAGGAATTCACAAATATGTTAATAGAAAGGGCTACATTACACATGGAGATCCCCTCTCTGCTGTTCTCTCTGGAAATTGTTCTTTGTTTCTATTGATCCAGGCATGGAATCTGTATGTGCAAACACACTAGTTTGTTTACTGCATGGCTTGGGTGCGAAGGTTAAGATCATTACGTTCAATTTCCACTCATTTCCCAGATAAGGCAGCCTTTTCATTTTAAGAGACACCAGACAGGGTTCATGCAGAGGCTGTTCTAACTGTCTCCCGGCAAAGTCAATGAACTGGGGAAGAATAATAAACCAGCTTGTTTCTCGGAAGTTGGGCCTATTCCTCTTGGTAAACAGTAACACAAAGAAATCCAAGTTTCTGCTGATACAGTTTTCAGGTGTGTAGGGGTGAGGGGGAAGATGGACATGGATTGAGGAGAGTAAGTGATTCTGAGTGTTAACAAATGAGACATTAGCCCACACCAGGTGGGTGTCCACCCCCCATTTATTAGGGGGTTCACCCCCACCGGCCATGTGGCCACAACCCACCAGACACACAACCCCCACTCACGGTGAGGTCTCGGAGAATTTGGAGACCACTGTGTGGGTGAATGCATGCTAATGTGTGCCCAAGTGTCTGCAGCCCATCAATTAAGTTGCATATAGCCTCCACATGCACAGGTCTGCCAGCACCATAGAGCCGCAGGCGAAAATCCTAGAGCATCCAGAGATCAACTGCTTCCTGTCCCTCTCTCTGCTCTCACTTTCACTAGCGCTGCCAGCGGGGACTACCCACAAGCACATGAAAGACACGTCACTAGGGTGGACATGCTAAACATGTCAGTAGGGGCTGAGTGGGGACTGCATGGACTGAACTCGGACTCCTGCTGGCTATTGTCTTATTTATTTACACCCTTAGATTGTATTTCACAACTGGTAGTTTGTGTTATTCAGCTTGAAGACTGAAAGCTTTAATTCAGAGCTGCTGGCCATGCTTGCTTCCCTCCCCTCAGATTGGGATTCTGGTTCTTCTGCTCACTTACTGTTAGTAGCCTCCTCTGGGAGTTTCCTTTGGGCCTCTTTTCCTTTCAGCTCACTTCCAGTATTTAGAGTTGTTCTGGGCTGTTCTGAAGAGGTCTGGGCCCATAACCTGTTGCAGAGTAATAATTGATTCACAATCAGTAAGGACAAATGCAGCTGAAGGTTTAAAACAGAACTTTACTTAAGACTTTCCAGGCACAGATCCTTAGTTACATCTAACTAGTAAGAAGACAAAATGGAGACTGAGACAAAGAGAGAGAAGGGAAGAAGGAGTGGTTACACAAAGGAATTCAACTGCAAAACCCCATCTCCCTTCCATGTACACATAAACTTAGCAGCGCCATCTGGTGGCTCTGTAGTCAATTACTGTTCTTAAAACAGCAGGCATTTAACTTATGGATGTTGCATATACCAACATAGAAGGGGTGAGGTTGAGGAGAGGCGTGTAAGCCAAACCTAAAAGAAAACAAAAGCCTTAGCTTCTTTATTTTGGAGACTGACCCCCACAAAAACCCAGGATGGGAAGCGAGGTTTGTCACGAAGGAACATGAGGCCACACAGGAGAGATACTGAACTATAGGTCTAACAGATATGTAAAGCTAAAGGTTAAACATGGATGTAATGTTGAGAACTGACAACTCAATTCACAAATCATGTAATGTAAAACTGAGAACTCAAAACTCCAGGAAATGGAGAGAGATAAAGGATGTGGATTCCCATTCTCGAGAGCTAGACAGAAACCTATGGAGATGCAAATGGATCTTCCTGTTTACCTACGTGCGGACAGGCACAACTTCTACAGCTTCTCCAAGGCAGGAACGAGAAACAAAAGACTTTGAAATGCTATTTAAGCGAACAGACAAGACAAAGGAGAATCTTCAGTCTCAGCTTCTTCTGCATCCTGCATGTTTCCAGAATTACCAAGTGCACAGTGTCAAAGAAAAACGTGAGGATCTTGAGAATAGATCCCGACGAAACAATCTTAGACTCTTGGGAATTCCGGAAGGAATAGAGGGCAGGGGAGTGAGAGAGCTGGTCCTAACAGTTCTAAAGCCAGTTTTTGCTGAACAGCAGGAACTACATGCAGTGGAGATCGAAAGAGCTCATCGTTCCCTGAGACCTAGACCAAAGGAACCGGCTCCCCCAAGAACTATAATAGTGACATTCCTAAGATTTCAGGATAAAGAAGCTATTTTAAGGGCTGCAAGAAGCACAAAAGAGATGCAATTCGAAGGTAGCAAGGTCTCTATCTTTGCTGATCTAGCCTATGACACTGTGCAAAGAAGAAAGGCATGGGGAAAACAAGTTGAGAAATAAAAAAATTAAAAACACGGGGTTGAAAGCCCAGATCATATACCCCGCAAAACTGTCATTCATAGAAAGTGCAGATACTTCAATTTATTTATTTATTTGATGGATTTATACCCCGCCCCTCCTGCTATGCAGCCCGGGGCGGCTTCCAAAAACATTTAAATACAATAAGAGTCTGAACTGGAGTATTACATTGAAAAAACTTAGGACACAGCCCTCGAGGTCAAAGGGATGAAGAGCCAGCAAGAATTCAGAATTAAAAGTTTAATCTGTTTTACTCTGTATATATATAATGCAACTTCAAGATAGAGGCAAAGTGAAAGGAATAATCAGTCTATACCAGAACCACAGGACTCGCAGGTAGCAAAAGCTGACATTAATGTTTCTCCTATTTAGGGACCCCTACTGACTGAAAAATTACAATATATTCATAACATTGAAGTTTAACATAGAGTTTCAATAGTATATTTTAATTTTATTTAGTTATTTAAGTTTCTTTTATTCTTTGTCCTCTCCCTAGTTGTAGAGGGAGAGTGATTTAAATGGCAAGTTACAGGAAAAGATGTAAGCTGCAAGCATTATAGTTCTGTGAACTGTTGGTAAAGAATGTAGCCGACATTATTATTATTATTATTATTATTATTATAAACATTTATATAGCGCAAGTCATGAGCTTGGTGCTGTACAGAAACATACAATAGATGCAGTCCCTGCCCGTGGCTTACAATCTAAAAGACAAGGAGGGGGAGACAGGGAGGGGGGACAGTGGGAGAGACAGGGGAGAAAATTGGGTAAGAATGATGAAAGTAAGATATGAGAAATATCACATTGGCAGGAAAGGAATAGAATTCAAGAAGGCAATCTTAACAGGGGGAAAAAAAAGAGGGGTGTGTGACATGAATCTGGAAGATCAAGTCCTCAGTGGAATATGCAGGACAAATGGCTAATCTAAACATTATATCCTTAAATGTGTGTGGTATGAATAACTCAATAAAGAGGAAAAGGATTTGGCAGCTTGTTAAACAGTCAGGCCCACACATCTTCACCTTGCAAGAAACTCATTTAATAAGGAGAGATAATAAACGATTTCAAAATAAAGATTATAAAGTATTTTTCTCTAATGGAGAGGAAAAAAGGCGGGGGTGGCAGTGGGGATCCACAAGGCACTGAAGCCACAAATTCAGAACATACACAAAGGTGAGGAGGGTAGAGTCCTAATACTAACAGGTCAAATACAAGGGGAACAGTATACTATTGCCAATTTATACGCCCCCAACTATAACATGGAGGCATTCTTAATAGACACAATTTCCCTGATTTCTCAGAAAGCTCAGGGAAAGGGGATGATAAGTGGAGATTTTAATTTCCTGCTTTCCCAATTGGACCAGTCTAATAAGAAAAAATTGAGCCGGAAGCAGGAACGAGTTGTAAAAAAAAATAGAATAGTGTGAGTGGAGGGAAATCTGGAGAAGCTTGCACCCCAGTAAACAAGAATTTACGTTTTATTCCAACCCTCATGGAACAACCTCTAAAACTGACCATATCCTGGTCGGTAAGAGATTAGTTCCAGAGTGTAGTCATTCATATATACAGATAGTGCCTTTTTCAGACCACAATGCGGTGGTGGCAGAGTTTAATTATATAGCAAATAAAAACATTAATACACAAGGTCGGGGGCTAATTTTTTTTTATTTTAGCAATGAATGGGGTCAGGAGAAAATCCAGAAGGCACTACAAGAATACATTCAATTTAATGAGCTGCCAGAAACATCCCCTCAGACTCTGTGGGAAGCAGCGAAAGCCGTTCTTAGAGGTCAATTAATCTCCATTGGGGCACACCTAAAAAAGAGAAGCAAAAAAATATTAGTGAACTATGGGTGATTTCAGACGTTACGGGCGGGCGGTTCACCACAGTGAACCCCCGGGGGGGGTGAACATCACAACCATGGGCCGGGGTGGAAAAACGACCCAAACAGACGTGACGGGACCGGGACCATGGCCCGGAACTGGGCCGAACCATCACGGACCGGGGCAGCACAACAGACGTGCAGCCGAACCCCTGCCATGGTCAAAACGCCCAGAAGGCACCGGGCAGGGGCGGGACACAGACATGGCCACCTGAGGGCAAACGAAGCCAAAAGGCACACAAGGGAACGCCCACACAAGGGAAACGGGAAGGGAGGGGGGAAGAGGGAGAACAGGCTGACAGGCGCCACACACAGCACACGCACACACACACACAGCGGACCCGCAGCGGGACACACTGCACGACCACACGCCCGGGAACACCCCACACACACACAAGGGAAAGGTCGGGAAGGGGGGGCAGGGGCGCCTGGAACACAGCACGAGGAACAACGGGAGGGATGAGGGGGGGCACCGCCAAGGGGCAAGGCACAGGCAGCAGCAACCCCCACCCCCATAGCTCCCCAGTCCACAGAGGTGCCCCCACAGCAACAGAGGCAGTCTCAGAAGGGGGGGGCCGGGACCCCCGGAACAAGGCACGATGGGGGCCCGCAATGCACAGCGAGCCCGGTGGAGAGGGTCCAGGAGGAGGAGGAGGAAGGGGGCCCCACAGTCACAGGGGGGCAGATGGAGGGCAGCCAGGTCCGATGGAGCCCCTCTGTAGGTCCAGTGACACTCCGACACCCCCCCACCAGTCCGGGGGGGGCCCTACCCCCAGGTCACGCAAGCACCCATGAGGGGGGGGTTCCTAAATCAACCCATTACTACAGAAGAAGTTAAAGAAGTAATTAAACAGCTACCCCGAAATAAAGCAGCGGGACCAGAAGGGTATCCAGCTGAGTTTTACAAATCTTTTAATACGCAAGTGGCCCCAATGCTTACAAAATGTTATAATTCATTTCTTACTCAACAAACTATGCCAAGGTAATTCTATGAGGCGAATATTGCTCTTTGCCCTAAACCAGGGAAGAATTTAGAATTATGTAGCGGATACAGGCCAATTTCTTTAATAAATGTGGATGCAAATTTTTTTACTAAAATCCTATGAAATAGATTGATGGAAGTTATATCTTGTTTGATTTCACATGACCAGTCTGGATTTATTCCTGGGAGAGTGGGAGTGGACAATGTCATAAAAATTATTTATGTTATTCATCATGTTAAACAAAACAATACCACCGCAGCAATAATTTCATTAGAAGCTGAAAAAGCTTTTGACATGGTGCAGCATAGATATTTGTTTGCAACAATGGAAAAAATGGGAATGGGCGGCGAGTTTGTTGACTGGATTAAATTAATATATAAATCCCTGGTGGCCAGAATCTTAATAGATGGAGAAATGTCTAAGGAAATCAATTTGAAACGGGGCACTAGACAGGGGTGTCCTATGTCTCCGTTGTTGTTCAATTTAGCTATTGAACCTTTGGCTATAATGATTAGAAACTCAAAGCAAATAAAGGGGGTTAAGGTAAAAGGGAAAAAATATAAATTGGCGATGTATGCAGATGACATGTTGGTTTGTGTAACAGAATTGGGTGTAACAGAATTGCCACAGTCTGTCCCGGCCCTAAACGAAACTATAGAACAATTTAGTAAAGTCTCTGGGTATAAAGTAAATATAGAAAAATCAAAGATGCTAATGTTTAATGAAGATAGGCTTAATAAAGTGGAGTTAATGAGATCTACCCCTTTCATGATAGAAAAAACGGAACTAATATATTTAGGAATAAAGGTTACAAAAAAATTAAAGGATCTATACAAAGAAAATTTTCTCCTATTGTTAGAAAATGTAAAGCAGAAGGAAGAAACCTGGAAGAACCTCCAAGTCTCATGGGTGGGTAGGACAAATTTAATCAAAATGATGGTATTGCCCAAATTATTATATACATTCTTTGCATTGCTAATTCAGCTGCCCAGAGAGTTTTTTGGACAGTTGAATAAGATTATAGTGAGAATAATTTGGAATAGGAAAAAATCGAGATTAAAAAGAACAATACTTTATACCCAGAAAGAGTGTGGGGGAATGAATATGCCAGACTGCAAACTATATTATTGGGCTTTTGTCTTGAGAGGGATAAAGGTCTGGTATCATAACGTGGATACGCCAGATTGGCTTGAAATGGAAAAAGATTTTTGTAAAATTCAGGAATTTAAATATTTTCTGACAAATAGTTTGGAGTTAAAACTACCAAAACATAAAGACCATCAGTTCGTTCACACTGCATTGCAAGTTTGGGAAAAGTGTATGAAAACGGCAGATATTAATAGAGAAAAAAAACCCTTTCACCCCAATATTTGGGACATGGGCAAAAAAGGGGGGGGAAATACCTGATAGGGTTAAGGGAGAGTGGGGAAAAAAAAGGCTTAAAAATGGCTACCCACCTTTTTGTTGGAGATGAAATCCTGACGATGGACTCAATTAGGCAGAAGAATATTTCAGACCCAGGGTTCCTGGTATATGCAAAAATAAAAAGCAAATTTAATTTCAAACAAGATAAACCCCTATACTTAAGGAAAAGAACAGATATTGAGACGGTTTTATATGGAGACACGGGCCAGAGGCATATTTTGTCTCGAATATATCGAGTGCTGCAAAGAATGTTTAATAAACCTAATGAGGGATATATAAAAAAATGGGAGTCAGAGTTGAAAATTAAAATTGACAAAAAAAAACAGGCTATATGGGCGGTGATGCAGTTGGGGTCCAGGTCATTAGCGGTGAGAGAACCACAAATCAAGGCAACATACAGATTGTATTTTACTCCAGAGCAATTGCACGGTATGAACAAGGCCTATTCAAATAAATGTTGGCAGGGGTGTAATGCAACCGGTACTTCGTGACATTGTTGGTGGGACTGCCCCCCAATACAGGAATTTTGGACAAAAATAGGACAATATATCAGCATTATTGCGCAGCAGCAGATTGAAATGCAGCCAGAGTTTGTGATTCTTGGAGTGTTTCCTGATTTGCAGATTACGATGGAAAGAAAAACAGCTTGTCAGCAACTCCGTCTTGCGGCTATGCACACAATTGTGTGCAATTGGAAAACGATGCAGAAACCTGCAATATCAAAATGGTGGCAAAGACTTTGATGGATTGTAACCATGGAACGTATACTAGCTGAGCTGTATCATGAGATGGAAGGATTCTACTCCATATGGAACAACATCTGGAGTTTACTGCAGCAACACTTAGCCATGTCTGATAGTAATGTAACAATAGGGTTAACTAAAATTTAAACTTGAAATGTGACAATGTATCCCAGAAATGGAAGTAATTGGACCAACGCTGTAACGGGTTTTCTCCGAACTGGTCCATTCTGAGGAACTATGAAATGTAAATAGTTCATTAGTGTTTGGTTTGGAGATAATTGTGGTGTTTTTTTTATGTAGGTACTATGTTCTTTTTATTGGACAATGAAAATAAATATAAATAATTTTTTTAAAAAACACAAAAACTCCCAAAACACTAGCTCCATGCATTCATTGAAATGACAGCCGGTGAACTGGATCAGTCTGAATCTATAGCTCCAGGAAAATGTGGCGTCTTGGATCCTGGTTTGGAATCACATGGAGCCAATTGTAAGTGTGGACCCAGCTGCTACCCAAGGTGGGGGTGTGGGAGCAGACTGGTTCTCTCCCCACCATGCATTTGTTTGCAGCCATTTGGTTTGGGGGTTTCCCCTCCTGGCTAACCTAGCAAGGAATTGGAAACCTAACGAAACATCTCAGGAGATGGGTTACACCTCATGAAGACTGGAGCCTAGCGAACCTGCTCAAGAGGGCTTTAAACTATATCCTGTGGGGAATGGAGACAAAAGCCCAAAGAAGGTAAGTACAAAGGTACGGACTTGTGTGTTACATTGGGAACTGGGAGAGCTTGGGGGGCACTAGTAAGCCCCAGAAAAAAAATAGTAGGGGAGCTTTGGGGTGTAAGTCTCATGGTCTTCAATGTCTGTACGCTAACACACAGAGCATGAGAAATAAACAGGATGAACTTGAACTCATAATACAGGAAGGTAAATATGATTTAATATAGGTATTACTGAGACTTGGTGGGATGACTCCCATGATTAGAATGTAGTAATTAAAGGATATAGCCTGTTCAAAATGAACAGAAGCAACAGAAATAGAGGGGGAGTAGCATTATATGTCAGAAATGTATACACCTGCACAGAAATCCATGAGAGTGAACATGGCAGTCCTGTTGACAGTATCTGGATAAAGATAAAAGGTGAAAGAAATAAAAATGATTTCATTGTTGGCGTCTACTACAGACCACCAAACCAAGCAGAAGACATGGATGATGCCTTCTTAAAACAGATTGCAAATCTTTCAAGGAGGCAGGAAGTAGTACTACTGGGGGACTTCAGCTATCCTGCTATCTGTTGGAAGATAGCCTAAGGGCAGGAGCATGGGACAAAGGGGGGGGAGTTGAGCTGGACACTGCCTAAGGGCAGGAGCATGGGACAAAGGGGGGGGAGTTGAGCTGGACACTGCCTAAGGGCGGGGGCACGAGACTAAGGGTGGTGGTGAATGGGACATTGCCAAGGGCAGGAGCACGGGACTAAAGGGGGGTGGGTGGGTAGGATCCAGGTTTGGTGCCTGCGGGGTGAGCCCACCTCGGGGTCCAGGGAGCTTCACCTTCGGACCCCCCGGGCTACTACCCCAGAGAACAAGGGGGTCTCCCCTCCCCGCCGGCCCGCCTGCGGGAACTGGCGGGGCACATCCCTGGGGGTGTGTGTGACAGATACTATCATTAGGTGTATTTACAGCTGGGTAAAGAATCATACTCAAAGAGTGCTCATCAGTAGCTCCTCATCAATCTGGATGGAGGTGTTGAGTGGGGTGCCGCAGGGCTCTGTCCTGGGCCCGGTACTGTTCAACATCTTTATTAATGACTTATATAAGGGTATAGAGGGAATGCTTATTAAATCTGCAGATGACACAAAACTGGGAGGGATAGCTAACACCTAAGAAGACAGAAATAGAATTCAAAATGTTATTATTATTATTATTAACAAACATTTATATAGTGCCAGCAGTGTACCTGGCACTTTACAAAGTAATAAAATAGACACGGTCCCTGCCCCTAGGGCTTACAATCTGAGAGACAGGAGCTGGGGGAGAGACTTAGGAAGGGGAACAGAGGGAGAGACAAGGGGTCTAACATTCATGAAGATGCGAGGTCTCAAGTGCACGTACTTGGCTTGGTTACGATGAGAATGACAGCAGGCAGGTCCATGTTGCAAGGATAAGGGTAAACCGATCGTAGGTATAGGAATAGTGGCTCAGCAGGATAAAGAGTCAGACAGAGCAGAGCGAAAGAGGTGAGTTTTAAGGAGAGATTTGAAGGTATGAAGGGAGGGGGCAAGGCGGATGTGGACAGGGAGGGAGTTCCAGGCATGGGGGGCAGCAAGTGAGAAGGGACGAAGGCGCTTAGGGGAGCAGGGAAGGCGTGGAAGGGTGAGAGAAGGGACAGAGGAGGAGCGAAGTGCACGGGCTGGAGTATGGAGGGCGATAAGTGCAGAGAGGTAGGGGGGAGCAAGGTTGTGAAGAGCTTTATAGGTGAAGACTAGGAGCTTGTGCAGGATTCGTTCAGGAAGGGGAAGCCAGTGAAGCGAAGAGAGGAGGGGCTGCACATGGTCGAAGCGACTGGCGAGGTAGATGACCCTGGCAGCAGAGTTTTGGACAGAGATGAGGGGAGAAAGGTGAGACCGGGGAAGGCCAGTGAGAAGGAGGTTACAGTAATCGAGGCGAGAGATGACCAGAGCATGAACAAGAGTTTTGGCAGACGAGACAGAGAGAAAAGGGCGAATCTTAGCAATGTTATGGAGGGAGAAGCGACAGGATTTAGCAACAGAGTCAATGTAGGGTTTAAAAGAAAGGGCTGAGTCAAAGATGAAGCCTAGGCTACGGGCTTGGGGGACAGGCAGGATGGTGACTCCATCAATAGTTATTGACAGTGAGGAAGGAGAGGAAGGATGAGGGGGGAAGATAAGGAGTTCAGTTTTAGCCATGTTGAGTTTGAGTTGACGTTGAGACATCCAGGTAGAGATGTCAGAGAGACAGTTGATGAGACGAGCTTGAACAGAGGGAGAGAGAGAGGGAGTAGAGAGATAGAGTTGAGTGTCATCAGCATAGAGGTGGTATTGGAAGCCATGGGAGGCAATGAGTTTGCCTAAGGATGAGGTATAGATCGAGAAGAGGAGAGGGCCAAGAACAGAGCCTTGAGGAACACCAACTGAGAGGGGGAAGGAGGAGGAGGTGGAGTTGGAGAGAGACACATTAAAGGAGCGGTCAGAGAGGTAGGAGGAGAACCAGTTATGGACAGAGCCACAAAAGCCAAGGGAGTGAAGGGAATCCAGCAAAATGTTCTTGATAAGTTGGAAAACTGGGCTGATACTAACAAAATGAAGTTCAACAGAGATTAAATGTAACATTCTGCATTTAGGTAAGAAAAATCAAATGTACAAATACAGGATGGGGGATACCTGTATTGTTATACATCTGAGCGATAGGCCCAGGAGCCCAGGAGAGGGTGAATGCCCATGAGAGGGTGTCCATGGAGGCATTTGCCATGAAGGCAATGGCTAATAATATGCATGATGTCATACTTTTGGATCTCTTTTCAGATATATTAGGGTCTTGAATGTCTTGGAACCAGCTTATGAGGGTTCTCTCTACATAAGAGGTGACCGTGGTCATGCGTGACACTGTGGAGGATGCCTCAAAGACCTGTCTTAGGGCAGATTTGATGCGCTTATCTGTGGCACCTTTAGGAACACAGTCTCCTTCTGTGGAGAAGACTGTCTGCCTAGCCAGAGATGCTGCAGCAGCATCTACTTTGGGCATTTGGAATAGAGATTCTTTGTGCCTGGAAAATGAATACAAGTCATCTTGGGTCTTGTTCATCCTAAGGGCTCTTCCTGGCTGCTTCCATTCTGATATTATTAATTTCTCAAAGGCTTTATCAAGTGGGATACCTTGGTCTCTTCCATGGATCTGGGGAATGTGGGCCCTGGGTTCATCCTCCTCAGATTCTGAGGAATCATCTTTGTTTACTTTCTCTTTTAGTTGTAAGGTTTTAACAACTTGTCTCATGAGCCCATCCCTAAGTTGTATAGGGAATTCCCTCTCTTGGTCAGTAGGTAGTTAGTTAGTTTATTGTTGAGCCAGCGTGGCCTCAGACCATTGCTTTTTGACCAAGAAACATACAAACAAACAACCTCAATAGAGGAAATGAAAAAACAGAGAAACAAACATAAATATTATACATAAAATACCTAACAATACAGCTACAATGAGCCATTAAAATGCTAATTCCAAGCTGACTCCAACCCCACTAAGACATTAAGTAAATATACCAAAATAGATCGGATATATCAAAAGAAAACACAACCTGGGGCGCAATATTGTCTTTCCTTAACACCCCTTTTGACTTCCCATAGAATAGTTATACAGTGACCAGCCAATGGGGATACCTAGCTGACATTCAATCATCACTCTTAGACTGTCTAACAAGCCCACCACAGGCCCTGATTAACTTGCTCAATCTAGCAATTAATCAGTTAAACTCTTCCTGTGAGTTCCCACTGATAGTTTTGAATTCCAAAAAATTACTCCTAATATATACCGCCTAGAGTAAGAGGCGACATCTCGACTGATTTGGGGATCTGAGCTGTTAATAAGCACACCCAAGAGAGTACCAGATGATCTGTCTGGAAATTTGTTGGTATGGGGGGCAATAAGCCAATCTCTGGGGCCATCATACAAGTGGCAGAATAGTAAAATATGTTCTATAGTTTCGACTGTGTCATGCTCAAAGGGGCAAAGCCTTTCAGAGAAAGGAATCCCTTGAAACCGACCTTCAAGCACCCTAGACGGGAATGCATTTACTTGTGCCTGAAATAACAAGGCCTTAACCCTCTGTGAGATAGGAAGAAGTCAATGTGCCATTTGTCCTAAATCCGGCACCCAATCGAGGTATGCTCGCAGATGAGCTGAATTATTAATGTTCCCTATCTCAACCTGCCTTCCAGTGTCACTTGTCCTCATCAAAATTCCTTTCCTAACGGCACCCACTGGTTTATGGGATAAGTATTCCTTGGAGTTCCCCAATTTTAGAAGGAGTACCTCTACTCTCTTCATCCAAGGATTAGCAAATGAATCACAATACGCCTTCCTCAGCAAATCTGGGCAAGTTCCAGCAAACAATTTAATCCAAAATTTCAAGGATAGGTCCATTGCAACCTGCTGTCAACTGAGCTGACCCAGTTCTGCTCTGGCTGCTGCATATGGGGTACTTTTGGGATTCCCCAAAATACCCAGCAAAAACCTCGCTTGCACCCCAACCATCTTATATGCCAGAAACGGGGCCCATAGCTCGGCGCCGTATAGGAGCTGAGTCCTAACCTTTGAATTAAGCACCTGAACTGGCAAACAGGTAGTCCCCCTTCCCTGGCTCATAAAGAGCCTATAAATTACCTGGGACATCCCGCGAGCTGCTGCAATAGCTCTTTCTACGTGTCCCTTCCACCCTCCAGACCTGTGAAAGAGTAGTCCGAGGTAGCGGAACATGGTCACCTGTTGTATCGAGTGCCCTCCAATTTTCCAGGTGTGAATCCTCTTCCTCGCTGCGAATACCATAACTTTAGATTTTTGGTAATTCAGGGTTAATTTATTGGCAGTGCAAAAAGCAGCGAAGGAGTGTAATTGGCGCACTAACCCAATTCGAGTCTGTGACAGAAGAGACACATCGTCGGCATATCCCAGGCATCCAACTGGTCTAGTACCCAACCTAGGTGGAAAAAATATCGCATCCACCATCTGGCCAAACACTTCATTGATGAAGAAATTAAGAAGAAGCGGAGCCAGTACACAACCCTGTCTAACACCAACACCTGTGGCTATTGGGACAGTAACATGGCCCTCTATATCAACTTTTACCACCACCGAGGAATGGAGGTACAAGGAAGAGATTAAGCTAACAAGTCTCCCATCCTCAGAGGAACCCTGTAATTTTCTCCACAATATATCCCTGTCCACGGTATCAAACACAGCCTTTAGATCCAAAAATGCCACATAAAAAGCCTCATTCCTAGCTTTATATTTGGCCATCAGATGATACAAAATATAGCACTGCTTGATGGTGGACCGGCCCTTCTGAAACCCGGCCTGTTCTACTGCTAGAATTTTAGATTTGGTCATCCATTCCTGGAGCCTATGCTGCAGATACTTAGCATAAACCTTTCCTACCACAGACAACAAGCTGATAGGTCGATAATTACCTGGGTCTGATCTCAGTACCTTTTTGAAAATAGGGATCACCACTGCTTTCCCCCACTGCTCAGGGATCACACCTGTGTTGTTAATGACTGTGAACAGAGCTGCGAGCATGGGAATCCACCAGTCCCTAAACACTTTAATAAATTTAATGTGGATTAAATCCGGACCCGGGGCCTTGTGACTTTTGAATGAATCAACCAGTATCTCTACTTCAGCACCAGTTACTGGCTGCCACATAGGCAGATCCCTCAGAGTTTTACACAACGATTCACTAGATTGTATCTCATTTGAATTGCCGAATATAGCCTGAAAATATGCAGACCATGTAAGCGGGGGAATCGGGAAGAACCCCTGTCTAACCCCATTATTGCTTGACCCGTTCATGAGTCTCCAAAACTGTTGCGAGCCCTTTTGTTCTGCTGTCCGTAAAAGGTAACTCCATTTATCATCAAGAAATGTATCTTTTTTCTTTTTAATCAAATTCTTATTATGGGTCCTAAGATCAAAATACTCCAGGGGCAGCTTGTTCAATCCCTCCCTTCTATAAGCAGCATAGAGATTTTTAAACCTGGCTCGGGCCAGATGGCACTCCGCATCAAACCAACTTTTACTCCTCAACCCCCCAAACCACCAGGTCACTATCTAGGGCCTGTATATGCTGGCTTAGGGCTGATATCAATAAGTTGTAGGACACCACAGTCTTTTTATCGTTAGTGGAGCACACAAGTTGCCTCCTCAGATGGCAAATAGATGACTGGGCTATTAAGTCAGCAAGTGACTCCACCAAGGAGTCATCCCATCTCAGTGCCCTCAGCCTATCCATTTGCAAGGACTCTGCTTCCAGCAGTCTACTAACCCCCTGCACAAAGCCAGACCGGGCAATCTCCAAGGTTAAGGGCAAATGGTCGCCCACCAATTCAGCCCCCACTGAAACATCCATAGCTAAGGGGAGAAGGGCAGGGGATACCAACAAATAATCTGCTACACTCGACCCCCCCAAAGCCTACAAAGGTAAACTCCCCCTGTGGGTCACCAAAACCTGACCCATTGAGGATACACAAGTTAAAGCCTATTATTAATTTGGCCAACTTAAGTCCAAGGGCATTTCTATGCCTATCCTTGGACCTTCTAGAGTCCAAAGCCTCTGGTAAGGTGTCTGGAGCCAGATCACAATATGGTAGTAGCGCATTGTCATTAAAGCCCAATCTGGCATTAAAATCCCCAGTAACAACAAATAACCCCCCTGGGTAACTGGAAGCCAGAGTTCTCATGAACTCGTCCAGCCTGTCCCATAAATCATCCCTGTAAGTTCTGGAGTTTCGTGGGGGTATATAGACTGTGAAACAGATTAATACAAAGTCCTCCATCTTGGCAACAAAACCCAAGGCCAGCTGTGGAGAGCAGATCACTACAAGGTCCTTAAATGCCACCTCTTGAGCAATAAAGCAGGCCAACCCCCCACAAGCCCTTCCCATCGCACAATAGCTTATTGCAGGTGAATGATAAGCCCTATACCCCTCAGGACTGGTGCAAGGGTACTGGGCGCCCTAGGTGAAACTTCATCCTTGTGCCCACCCCCCCCACCCCCATCCCATGATAATATTAAAAAATGAACATTTTGTATTGGTATGAATATAAAACCTGTATTTACATATATATTTTACACAGGAAAAGAGAACAATATAATATGGATTGATTGTGCATTCTCATTGTTCTTTATTGAAACAACTCGGGGTGAGCACATCAACAACAACATCAACAGCTTACTATACTGACCAATATCAATATGGTTTTCAAAAATA
>QEPC01007384.1:13202-41311 GCA_003113815.1 Sphenodon punctatus | reverse complement strand
GAGGCCATTATGAATTTTGACCACAAGCAATTAACGTTTAAGCTGCAATAACTTTTTATTTTCCTGATGGATATTTTTCAACCTTTGTGGATATGATGGTCCTCACAATTTACAGCCATGATGAAATTTTCAGAAATGTAGGTCAAGCAGTTTTTGCAAAATTGGGGCTTCAGCAGTCGCCTGTTTATAATGAAGAATGGCTGTACATTTAAGTATTCAGGCAGCTGCCGCTGCCTGAAAATAAATGCACAAAGCATAAGCATAATTCGGTGCAATTCTGCTCTCACACTGAGAGGGAGCAATAGCAAAACTATAAGTCATCAGTGATGGAGCCTTGTATTCCTTGTATACTGCCCAGAGTAGCATAGTCGCAAAGTGATAATAATCCGGGATGACGCCCGGTATAACCTAGAATAGCACAGAATGCTACCCCAAATAATATAACCCCCAAGGTAATACAACATCCAAGTCTATATAACATTGTAATTCATAAGCAAAAGCATGGCCCGGTATAGTTCGATGGCCACTTTGGAGGGGGAGGATATCTGTAAATCATCTATGGTAGGACCTAAATCATTTATGGAAAGACCTGATACCCCTTCTCACAGGAGCTTTTGACACCCTTTTCTATCACTCTTAAGAAGCAAGTTACCGCTAGTGTTTTCTCAAAATCTGTGGCTGTGACTAACTGTATCATCTTCCCCTCAATTGTCAGAGGGGAATTCTGAAACAGTAGGTCAATCCATACATTTCTAAGATCCTTGTGTTTAGGACAACAGAAGATAACGTGGGACAGAGTCTCCACTTCTTGGAGATCACACAAGCAGGTTCTCTGAAAGTAGGGAACCTGCTCTCTTCTACCTCTCACTACTGCCGTTTCATAAAGATAGAACCTCAAAAGTGTCACCATTCTTCATACTTTAGGATTCTGTATTTGGAGGAGATACGGTTCAAGTGCATATGAGGTCTTCGTCTGGGGATCTAATGGAGCTATCTTATTTGTGCCAATGGCTGCCATGTCGCGCTTCACAGCCATATCATAAAGTTTCTGTCTGATCACTGCTTTATTGGGAGGTAAAGCAAAAGAGTCAGATGATAAGGCAAGACTCTCTATTAATTGCTTAATCCCCTTCCACCAAGTGTATTGGGGGTCACTTGATCTAACTTTTGTTCACCGAGACATTGATAAGCCAAGGATGAGGTCTTTGCGTGAGATAGCTTATGCCAAAAAGAAAAGGCTCTTAAATTGGCTTGATATTTGACTGATAAGTGGCCCATTTCTAAGCAAAGCATTGGTAGCGGGGTCGCTCTAGGTGCCCTCAAAATAGTTCTAAGAAAGTAGTTTGGGGGTACTTCCCATCTAGCTGTATAAGCAGAATATGTAATTTCAGCTCCATAAAGGAGTTGAGGTAAAGCTTTAGCTGCAAAAATGGTAATAACTTGGTCCAAAGGGGCTACCAGAGAGGCATAAAAAAGCTTTAAGACCCCAGCTGTTGACTGTCTTGCTTTTGCTAACCAGAATTCAGTATTAGCCCACCAAGCTCATGAAGCTGAAAATATGAGGCCAAGGTAAGTATAATGTACTACCTAGGATATTTCTTGATGGCCAATCATCCATCTATACTTTAGGTTAGATGTACCGAAAGAAATTATTTTGGATTTGCTAGAATTGACCATTAGAGAGTTCTGCAAGCAAAAATGGTTTAGTGAATCCAGACACTGCTGGAGACCTTGCTTTGTGTGTGATAAAAGGATGATATCATCAGCATAGAGTAACACTGAGACTGGTCTATTTTTTATCCTTGGAGAGGCAGAATGCTTAGTCCCAACCGAAAGCACCAGGTCATTAATGAAAAGATTGAACAGCAACGGGGCCAGACTCCCTGGTGCATCGGGAAGGGTCTAGTAATTCTGCCTCTTGAATCAAATTTAATCACAGCTTTTGTATCCTCATGTAGTTGAATTCTCAGATTCAACAGATAGGGATTGATCCCCAGACCTGAAAGCATCTGCCACAGAATTTTCCTCAAAATGGAGTCAGATGCCTTTGCAAGGTCTATGAAGGCCACATATAATTTGCCTTTCCTTATATGAACATACTTTCAGGCAGCGGCAGCTATATATATATATATATATATAAAACCCAATACAATCTGTCTTAATATAAGGAGTGTGCACTGCTTAGGGGTGGCTGTAAGAATAGTCCTGAGCCCACTGTAGACTTTTCAATAAAACAATGTTTGATGTGAGGACTGCACACAGCTGTGAGATGGCTATAGAAGTAGTCCTGAGTCCACTGTTAACTTTTCAATGAAACAATGCCGACGTTTCACCTCTCCAGAGGCTTCTTCAGGGTCTATTCCTTTTTCTTCCTTTCAAGGGCTTTTGAAGACGTACACAACGACTTTACTCATGTAGAGCTATAAACCACAATACATGGGGCTAAATATAATGCATACTAAAAAGCAACAAGATAACACCAGTCCCATATTCCCTTTATAGCAAACTGACTCACCCTGACCTGTGGAGCATAATCAAACAGTATTGAGGCAATCCCTTGTAGGGACCTAATCCTTCCTATATGGAGAGAACATAAAGTTTCACTCTCTTTCTTACAAAAACAGGTAAAATTCTTTCCTCTTGGATAGCCCCTTGTAGAATATCAATGGTACCTTTAGTCCTGGGGAAACTCTCTCCTTAGTTAGCCTTGGAGATACTAATGCCGACCAGTTCCTTCTTCAGCTGCAAGCAAGCTGCCAAGACTAAAGCTCTTTAAACACAGCTGAACCTACTCTCCTTTTGCATAATTAGCTGATCAAATTGCCTTTAATGTAAAGCACCCAAATTATATTTATGAAGAGTAACTTTCCTTCTAAATCCTCTACAGGAAAAATCAGCTCAGTAAATGTTCCTTGAAAGTATCTATTGTTGTTAACAGAAAGGGAATCCATATTTATGTATTGTGTCAAAGAAATAAATAAATAAAGCCCTATGGCTAAACTGCTATGCAATTTAGCCATTGATAGTGTCTTTATGAAAGAGAGACTGAAAGTATTCACCAAAATGGTATAAGCAGAGCATAAAATTAACTCGCTCTTTCTTACAGAAACAAGTAAGAACTAATGCTAGCTGGTTCCTTTTTCAGCTGCAAACAAATTGCCAAAATGAAGGCTCTTTGAAACCAACTAAAGCTCCTCTCCTTGTGCGTAGTAGCAAGTTGAGGCAATCAGCTCAGAAGATTCCTATTTACAAAAAAGGAAATCCATACTAATAAATTCTTACAGAAAAAACTAAAAGGGCTTTAAAGCCTAATCAGTGGTGATGTCACTATATAAAAGGGGGGGAAATCCCAAAGGATCATCAGGGAACAAACAAAAAAGGAGACGTGTAGTAAAAGAAAATATAGATTGGAAGTTAAAAAATCATATCAAGGAGATCATTAAGTCCATTCTCCTCCCGCAGTCAATTTGGATTGAGTTACACCAACAGCCGTCACCATTCTAGCAGACTTTTCTGCTTCTTAGATTTCCATTGCTAGATTGGTGTATGATCTCAATGCATGAGATCTTAGTTCCGTCACCATATATCTATGCTAAAAGCTAGGATAAATATTCAAAAGTTACCGAAGCAGCCAGAAATGGTCTTAAGACTAATCTAAGGTCCAAAAAATAGTCAAAATCTAGCACCATCAGTCAGAAGCTGGAATTAGAATTCTCCCAAAAGAGCTCCACAAGAACTGCTGCCACCTCCCGCACAAAAGCAATATAACAACAATAAGGGAACTTGGACCCTAATATGAGCACAAGCAAAAACCAAGCCCTTAGTAAGGCTTACCTACTGGGGACTTAACTCCTGGAGGGAGAACAGTAAACGTCAAGTCCTTCCAGGGATTGGCTACAGGGAACATAAGCCGTAATATAAGGAACCACCACATGGGGTCTTGGCCCTTCGTAGGACTCACCAGCAGGAGATTTAACCCCAGATGAAAGGGAACACCCAAAGTCCTAGCCTTTGGTGGAACCTGTCTGCAGAGGGTTTGGTGGCAGTAGTAGAAGTAACCTGATGGATCTCAGCTGCTGTGCTCTCCTGCAAATCTTCCCACACTGGAAAGGGGGGAGGGGTCAATACTCCTCACCTCTTCAAGTGTCTTCACACAGATCCCAAATGAAGTAGCAAAGCCCGTATCTAAGTGATGCTGGGGAACGAACCAAAGAGCACGTGGAGAACTTGTGGCTGCTCTTCCCTGAGATCCAACTAAACACTCCCCATGGATCCTGACTGCTTCTCAGGAGCACCTCGATGGTAACGTGTCCTCTTCACCAGTAGTGTTGTCCTGGACCCGAAAGGGGTTAGGGCACTGCCACTGCATCCCCAGCCAACGGGCACCAGCCCTTTGGCTGACGCCCAAAGGGGCCCCGGCACCTGTATATGTACCTGGTAAAAGAAGGGAAAGGGCCAATGAGCGCTGGGACTTCCAGTCAACTCTCCCTTCCCCCCGCTCAACCCAGCTGCAGACACTCCACCATTATAATACATATTATAGTACAGCTCAACAGAAATAAACACTAGATTAACAAGTCCAAGATCTGGACTCAGAGTCCATTACTAGAAACTAATATGCAAACAATTAAACATAAGTTAGTTATACTCTCTACTCCATTAATGGGTCATGAACAGTCCCCTTCTGTTTTTTCGTAATAGCTTCTGCCTTGAAGGCAAAGGCAGCTATCTTTATTATTAAAGTAACTTCTTTTTGTAAAATTAACTTTTCACAATTGGATAAATACCCAAGGGTGGAGAAGCAAGGGGCCAGGTACGACTCTCTTATCTTGTTGTATCGTGGGCAACTAAATACATAATGGGTGTTGTCCTCAATCTCAGCCACCCCACAACCACATAACATTCTTTCCCTAGGGACACCCATCCTCCTACACTCCAAGATTGCTGACAGCATCTGCTCCAGATGAAGTCGACAGAGAACCATCTCTGCAGTCTCTGATCTAGATCAATTGTCAAATACTTTTCTATGCCCAGATCAACCTTCCATAGACAATACCGGGGTGCTAGAGGCCTATACCTAATAGCTGCAATATCATTCTGCCAGGAGATATCCACCAGCCTCTGAAAAACCAGACACTTCTCTGCTTCTGTGAACAATCTGCGATTTTCACCAGTATAATAACCCAGTCCTATAGAATTAAGGGTACAGAACACAAATATTAGCCAAGAGGATTGATCACAGTATCTACAATCACTATCCTCAATGTAACACATTTTTGAGAGTTTCAGTGGAGAATAACCCAACAAGCGAACCCAATAACCCAAGAGTCTTAACATGGATTTGGTGGACAAATTAAGCAATTCAGACTCGAGCCTCAAGTAAGGAGCCGGGGTGGTAAATGGAAGACCAAGCAATCTCCGGAGGAACTATTTCTGGGGGATAGTAATTTTATCATTCTGTACAAAACCCCATACTTACCCTCCATATAAAATTTTGGAGACCACTTTGCCCTTGAATACCTCTATAGTAGCCTCTATTGAATGTTGTGCATATGTATTCTGGAATTGCTTAATCCCAGCAGTAACCTGAAAGGCTTTTATCTTAGAGGCTTGTATATGCTCATTCCAATGAAGAGACTGAGATAATAAAAGGCCTAAATATCTAAAAGTCTTCACAACTTCTAATCTATGTCCATCTATATGCCACAAATATTTCTTTACTCAGCAGCCACCAGGCAAGATTTTCATCTTAACATAACTAATCCTAAATTTATTGGTTGTACATAGCTGAACAAATTTAGTAAGTGCTCTTTGGAGTCCTATAGGAGTTCTTGAGAAAATAACAGCACCATCAGCATACATCAGAATGCTAACACTAGTATTTAACAACTTGGGAGAATGAAAGTCTGAATTATTATTAATCTCCTCTATCAAATCATTAATATATAAATTGAAAAGGAGGGGGACAAGAACACATCCTTCATGGATTCCTCTTTGAGTATCAAATTTCTCTGTTGCTCCTGAGTAGCAAATTTCTCTCAACTCCTCTCTTAACCATATCTAACTAGTGCCCATGCCCCTTCATGTTAGGCCCTAAGTAATTTCTGAAGAGCTGGATCGATTCCTAATTGGTTTAACTTACATCATAGGAGACCTCTATCTATGGTGTCAAATGCAGTTGAGAGATCTACAAATGCAGCGTATAACGCCGACTTAACTACTCTGTTTATGCCTCATATATTGGACTGTAAATAAATGATGCATGGTAGCATGTCCATCCCTGAAACCTGCATGTGCTTCTGATATGAATTTCTTGTCCTCAACCCACAGTGCTAAATGAAACAAAAGGTGTCTCCCAAAATGTTTGGCAGAAACATTCAGCAAGCTGATTGGTTGATAAGATTCAGGTTGGTCTTTATTACCCTTTTTGAGAATTGGGACTCTTATATTACCCTTCCATAGGTGTAGCATCTGACAAGTATCTATAATACTATTATTTAATGCACATCTAAAAGTGCCCTAAGCCAGATATTAAATGAATATGGATAACAGGGCAACAAGGCAGTAACTATCTCTCTTCTGAAATACTAAAGCTACTTTATGTGCAATTGCAGTTCCCCTAGACCAGTTTTCAGTGTTAGCTTTTGATAAGGCTGCTTTAACCCTTCCTTTACCAACTTCAAACACTCCTTATAAGTTAAAGTCAATACAAACATAAAGAGAAGATGGTAATCTAACTATAAAGACATCCAGAAATGACACATTATTTACAACAGAAGCATAGATTTAACATGGATATTACTAGTAATCAGCTTTTTAATGCCAGGATTAGTGCTTTACATTAATTTAGTATAGAAAAGGCTTTGTACACATATACAAAGCTAAAGTCAGATTCTTTGAGGTTAATCCATAGAACTGAGAACTATTTATTTTTTACAATTCTAGTAGATTGTTATTTATTTATTCCATCAGCCACCAGGATGTCTTGCTAATAGACTCTTTGTACTCAGACTGGCATTATAGTCTGAACATACTGCACTCCAATTCTCATTGCCGCTGTCCCAGATGAACTCTATGTTATCCACACTTTTTCAAAGTTAAGGCAATTACAAATTCAATCACGGGGCTCAAAGATAAGACGGAGGTGATGGTGGTGGGAGGGCGAAGGGGGTGGTGGCCCCCCTAGTTGGGGGGGTTTGCCGTCCTGTAGCTCAGCAGGTTCGGAGTCTGGGGGTAGTATTGGACGCAGACCTGCACCTGGAGCGGCAGGTGGAGGCAGTCGCTAAGGCTGCCTTACGCCAGCTTTATCTTGTGCGTAGGCTGCGTCCGTATGTCTCTGGCCCGGACCTGGCCTCCCTCATCCATGCCTTTGTCACCTCGAGGCTCGACTACTGCAACGCGCTCTACGTGGGGCTTCCCTTGTTCTTGGCTCGGAGGCTGCAGCTGGTGCAGAATGCGGCGGCTCGTCTTCTTACGGGGACGGGTCGCCGGGAGCACATTACACCGGTGCTCCGAGCTCTGCACTGGCTGCCGATAGTGTGCCGGGCCAAGTTCAAGGTCCTAGTGATGATCTATAAAGCCCTACACGGTCTTGGCCCCTCATACCTTAGGGACCGCCTCGCCCTTCGCGCCCCAGAGCGGCTCCTGCGGTCTGCCGGGGGTGCCCTCCTGGAGGTCCCCCGTGTTAAACGGGGGGCCACGATGGAGAGGGCATTCTCGGTGGTGGGACCGCGGCTGTGGAACTCCCTTCCGGAGGAAGCTCGCCTGGCCCCAAGCCTTTTAACATTTCGGCGGAACTGTAAGACCTGGCTGTTTGCCCAGGCCTTTGGGAGGGAGGGTGGGGAGGGAGGATTTTAGTCCCCTACCCATTTATTTTACCTGTCTAGCCCTGTTTTATATTTAATATTTAATATTTGATTGTTTTAAATGAATTTTATTGTATTTTATTGTTTTATTGTTGGAAGCCGCCCCGAGCTGCGTTGCAGGAGGGGCGGGGTATAAATTTGGAAAATAAATAAATAAATAAATAAATAAAAGCATGGAAATTGAAAATCAAGCCTAACATCTTAACTTACATGCCATGTAAGCAGTACAGACATTGCACACTCTCCCATATTATGTTTGCTTACAAATTAGGCTCCATGCACCCACAATTTGTCTTGGACTTTCAGCGCCAATCCTGTTCTTCTGCAGAAGAATGCTCTTCTTCTGCAATCAACACATTCTGACATCATGCATACATTGATACATTGTATAGCACAAAATGCATCAAATGCAGGCTTTAGGAAATGAACTTAAGAGCCAGAGAGACCATCTACCTGACTGGAAAAGTTGACCGATCTTAAGTTCATGCTGAATAAGTCCTCCTAAATTCAGATTGATTTTCCCCACAAAGTTCCACCAGGACAATCAATGTCATTGGAATTTATTACTCCTTTAAACATGTGCAAAAATCTCTGGGAAAGGTGGGGCCACAAACCCCCTCTTGGTGTAATTTGGAACATTGCCTTATGTTCAATTTGACAAAATGGTTACACTGTTAAGTATTACAATGCAGCAGCAGAACAAAATTAGAGCATTGCATTGTATTCCTCAAAAACAATGGAAATTCAAAAATTAAAAGCCCTGACAGGTTGCAGAGAGACGTTAAGATGCTTACAAATTCCACCAAGCACTATCAAGCATGGAAATTGTAAGTTAAGCCAGGGATTAAAGCAGGAGGGGTTAACCTGCATGTTAACATCTGTGCCATCAAATCAGTAAAAAAACCTTCTACAATGTCATTGTAAACTTACAGTCCACCTCATCAGTTGATGGTTGTGATCCTTAAGCATAAAAAGTGGTGAATCTGTTAGTTGACATAGGCCTTTTTTACAGTAACAATATTATGCACATATTGAATATTCTGCATTTGGTGGAAAGGCAGGGATGTAGCTAGGTTGCTTATCATGAAAACAATTCTTCACTTGTTGATGTCTCCTTCTTCGGTTCCCTGAACAGTTTCTTGCCTCCTTACTAGCTACTTGCAATTGTTGGGGTTTTTTTGTTGTTGTAATTTAAGTATTCAGCATTACTCTGTAAACAATCCAACCCTTCTCCCTGGCAGCCCTTCATGGCAGAAAGCCTCTTCTGGAAGGTGTTCATTCTGTTGTTGATGGCTCCATGATACAGTGAAACATTTTAATAACAGTATGGGTTGCTTCAGGCAGGGCCGGCCCAAGGGTTTCAGGGGCCATGTGCCAAGCCTTGCTGCAGGGCCCCAAAGGTCGGCCGGCACTCGCTAGAATTGTGGGGTTGGGGGGGTGGGGAGATTTTCAAGGGATGGGCGGCTGGTTACTTACCTGCAACTTGACTGTGTCAGCTCAGTTCCGCAGCATATAACTGGCCAGGGATTCCCAGGGAGTTTATGCCCCCCCCCCAATGAGCACTGACTCGGAGACTCCTGGTGGGGAAAAAAACAAAAACCGGCGTCGTCTGTCAGTCTCTAGCCTGTGGTGGTGCGGGGCCCCTCCCCACCGCGGGGCCATGTGCTTGGGCACATGCCTCGGGCTGGCCCTGGCTTCAGGCAAGTACATATGTAATTAGGCTTCAGTAGTGCATTCTGAAAACTCACATCTGAATGTGGCATAAGTTTCCTGTGCTTCAAACGTGTGTCAGGGTAGAAGTTTTATATTGATCTGCTGGCACAGAAGTTAAGGTGCAGATCGCCGTCTCCTACCTTAATCCCTGGCTTAAGTTACAATTTCCATGCTTGTTAGTGCTTGATGGAATTGGTAAGCACCGTAACTTCTTTCTGAAACCAAAAAAGGTTTTTAATTGTATTAGGGTAATTGAAATTTACTTATTTAGATCTTAGATTTATAGGCTGTCCCCTCCTGCTACAGCGGCTTGGGGCAGGTCACAACATTATAAACCATAAAAATATATAAACAACATCAATAAAACACAGAAAATAAATAGCAATATAAAATCTACAATAAAATATCCCCACAGGGAGCTAAAAAACCCTCCCTCCCACCTCCCAACCCCCCACCCATCTCCCTCGCTAAAACCCCAACAGAACAGCCAGGTCTTACACTGTCTATGGAACGAGGGAAGGTCTGGGGCCAAGCGGACCTCCGTTGGAGGGAATTCCATAGCTTCGGTGTGGGCACTGAGAACACCATCCTCATTGTCATCACCCAAGATGCTTGGGGAACTTCGAGGAGGGCACTCCCAGCCGACTGCAGGGGCCACTCCAGGACCCGGAGGGGTGAGGTGATCCTGCAGATAAGAGGGGCCCAGGCCATATCGGGCTTTATAGGTCAAACCTAACACCTTGAATTGGGTCCAGAGGACTACGGGCAGCCAGTGCAGAGACCAGAGCACTGGTGTAATGTGCTCATGGCAACTCATCCTTGTAAGGAGATGGGCCACCACATTCTGCACCATCTTCAGTCTCCGTACCATCACCAATGGTAGCCCCATGAAGAGCGCGTTGCAGTAGTCCAGACTTGAGGTGATGAAAGCATGGATGATGGTGGCTAAGTCGGAGTCAGAGATATACAGCCGAACCCATAGTACCAGATGTAATTGGTGAAATGCGCCCCTTTCCACAGCTGTCACCTGGGCATCAAGACAAACTGCGGATCGAGGAACACCCCCAAACTCCAAACCTGAGGGACCAATGGAGGGTGGACCCCATCAATGATGGGTGCCACCACTCTCTCAGTCCCTCCCACCAGCATCACCTCCGTCTTATCGGGATTCAGCTTCAGACGACTCACCCTCATCCAGTCCCGCACAGCCACCAGACACTGGGTAAGCACCGAGACTGCCAGGCCTGGGTCAGCTAAAAAAAGAGAGGTAAAGTTGGGTGGTATCAGCATACTGATGACACCACACACCAAACCCTCTGATGACCGGTCAAAGGCTGCATATACACGTTGAACAGGAGAGGGGACAGATTAGAACCTTGCGGGACTCCACATGTGATGTCCTGGGGAGAAGATGAACAATCACCCAGTACCACATGCTGAGTTCTCCCAGCTAGGAAGGAACGGAACCATTCAAGAACAGTTTTGCTCACCCTGGCTTGGTCCTGGAAGCGAGCCACCAACAACAGTCAATGGTATCAAATGTAGCCAAGAGATCTAACAGGATCAACAGGGTCAATCGACCCTGGTTCAGCTCACGGCAGAGGTCGTTGACCAAGGCCACAAGTGCAGTCTCAAGCCGGACTGTGTGGGATCTAGAAAACTGATGCCCCTGTAGCTGCTGAGCCACCACCTGTTCAATAACCTTCCCTAAAAAGGGAAGGTTAGAGACCGGCTGATAGCTGGCCAGGGCGTCAACGTCCAAAGATGGTTTCTTGAGAAGAGACCGCACTACAGCCTCCTTGAAGCAGCCTGGCACTCTGCCCTCTCTAAGAGAGACATTGATTACCCCAGCTAGCAACGGCCCCAGCGTCTCCCAGCTGGCCTTGACCAGCCAGAATGAGCATCGGTCAAGTTCGCAAAAGGTGCAAAACAGGTATATTCATTGGGTTTCCTACCTAAATTGACTCCTCAACATCAAATACTGATCAGTACCTGATTGCAACCCAATCTGGGTACCTGATGTCCCAGAATGTTGACTTCTGGTCCTGATTTTTCAACTTTTTTTGTCAGTTTACTGACTTCTGACACCTATTTAACCTCAATTTAAGGTACAGGAAACTCAATGAATATACCTGTTTTGCAGGTACCTGCTGTCAGCTCTAACCCCCCCCCCCCCACTCTGAACTTCTAAGCCACCCTCAGAGCTTGTACTAATTTTCAAAGTGGCCTCAGAAGGGAAAAGTTTCCCCACCCTTGTCATAGGCTCTCTGATGCTGGAGGTTTTCAAAAAGAGACGAATTAGTCATCTGTTGGGGACGTTGTAGCTGTCGTTATCTTGCATCCAAGCAGGGGGTTGGACTAGATGACCCTCATGGTCTCTTCCTATGATTCTTTGAAGTGATTATGGAATTAGAAGTGTCACTTTGGGTTCCCATTCTTGAAAATCTTGGTCTTTGCATTCAAGCAGAAACCAGAGAGCTACTGAGCCAGTGGTGGCGGAAAAACCCTACAAACAAAAAATCCCCAAATATGAGATCATCCACGTTTCAAAGTGCATTGCTTGCCCACAAGCTGCACTGATCAGAGTTTATGAGGCCTTTGTTGTTTTCATGTCTCTTGACAATAAGGAAGTTCTTTCACACTGAAACTCGCAATCTCTGGCGTGCCAAATATGGGCCTCTGTGTGCACTGCCCGCCCTAAGTGCCTGAAGCGAAGAGGGACCGGCCAAGATACCAGCTGCTATCAACTTTCCTGCTTCCTGACTGGTTGCTAAATATAGCCACATAGCTGAAAGTGATAAAAGGGAAATCTGCAGGTTGCTGTCAGCCTTATAGTCGCTAGCCAAGCACCTGTCTTGCAATCATCTCAGAAAGGCAAAATCACTTGCAGAGAGGTAATGAATTAATGAATGATTAATAAATAAATGATTATTGTCTTTGTGCTCTGGAATCAATAGAAATTATTTGAATTTGCTTTCTTGTTGCTTGGATATGATCTTGCAGATGGAGAGGGTCACCCGGGACTGTCTAATACTTTTGTAGTGGCCTGCCTTGAAGGTAGCAAGTTGCCTCTTTGATCTGGAGAAAGTCCCGCATTTCTTCATTAATTTCAGAGGAGTCATTCCTGAGTCACATCTGTGAGAAGAGAATCAGGACTTTGCTTTTCAGTTCAAGCTTTTCGGCATGGTGTGACCGTGTGGCTAGTTATCTGTAGGAAGATTGTTTTTATGCACCACACCTTGACATTTTTAGTGGGAGTTACTAGTTATGTGGGGTTTAACACTTCTCTTTCTTGCTGATGGGGAGAGATGCACCCTGTGCAGGGGGCCAGCATGAGGCTAAGGCTGCTTGTGTGCTAACTGCTGCCCTACATTAACAGGGTGTGAACGTGCCCTTCCCCCTTGTTCCTCTACTGGCACGCTGTGGCACACCTTGCTCTACTTCCAGCAGTGAAAAACAGGATGAGTCTCCTTTTTTAAAAACAAGACCGACTTACCCTTTGTCTGCTCCGCTCCACATTTTCTACCCAGCAACTCACCTTGGGGCAGCTGCAGTCCCCATGCTTGCCTTGCCTTGGAATCACTGGGGAAGGGAGTAGGGCACTCTCTTCCATCCCAATTTGGTGAGAGCTGGTGCTGCCAGCATCCATCTGGCATAAGGCACCATTTAATTCCAGCTCAAGCCCTCGTGATAGCTTTCTGGGCACAATTCAAGGTACTGATTTTGACTTATAAAGCCCTCAATGGTCTGGGCTCTACTGCCCCTGAGGTCAGAGAGGGGGCTCTTGCATGTACCATCAGTAAGGGACAGGGTGGGCTGAGAGGTGTTCTCAGTGGCTGCTTCACAGTTGTAGAACTTCTTCCCCTAGAGGTACCGTTCGTTTGCCATAGCCCAAGCCGGAGCATTTTTCAAGAGTGATGTAAGACCTTTCATTAGGCCAAGCTTTTGGCGGGAAGGGATTGGGGTGGGGAGGCTTGAGCAGGGGATTTTAAATTGGTTTTATGTCTGTATATTGTATATATTTTTATCTGTTGTAACTCACCCTCAGTTCCAGGGAAGAGGCAGGATATAAATTTAAATTAAAAAATAAACTAGAAATGCAGCCATACAAAGGCCTTGTTGCTGGACCTCAGAGAGGAGATCAACTATACCTCAGAATAGTGTAAATCAGGAGTTACACCACCTCCCATGTAAGTGGCCTTGTTATTGTGCGTCCTAGTTCCTGTTGCGTTTTGCTGGTGAACTTACAGTAGAAAGGGCTATGGGGTACATGGGTGTAATTTTGGGCTACAATTGTTAGGGGATGCCATGCTGACCCACATAGCCCATTGCAGGGGGAGTAAATTTGTGTGGGAGGCATTTCCCATACCCCCCGCCCCTGCTATAATTACTCCCACTCTAGGATAAGATACCGGTCAGCTGGCTTAAATGATCACAATCTTCATCACCCTGTAATAATGCTGCAAGGTGACAGGAATTATACGGACTGCTTTATTCATCCTGCCCCCAACCCTCACCGAGAGATCAGTTTCAGGAGTTGTAAGGGGAGCCTATTTCCTATGGTCCATGACCCATAGCCTCGCTGATGGGATTGCTGTGATTTTTGTGATGTAGACACTTGTCTTCCAGGAGTAGGTCTGAGATCAGCAGCAGCACCCATGAACAGCTATTACATACATTTCAGGCAAGCTCAGGCTAGCCAGAGGGCAAAAGCCTCCAGCATTGCCTAGTAAATGGCTGGGAGGCTGTGGAGGACAGAGAAGTCATTTCAAGGCGAGCTGTTGCATGCATCTCTGTTGTTGGGAGTGCATGCAATTCTCCATTGTCCCATGTAACAATATTTCTAGCTTTGGTACTTCATGGGTCTGTGAAATCCTGGAAGTTTCACCACTGAGATGGAGCCAGGTTTTACCCATTATTTGAAGTATACTCCACACTGTCCTGAATAGCAACCTGGTTTGTGAGCCAGCTAGCCGGTGCCCCTTGGATCTAGTCTCCAGAGCAGGGCTGGTCTTAGGTTTTGTGAGGCTCAGGGAGAAAATAAAATATGAGGGCCCCATTGCCCCACTTTCAATAGTCCCTCCCCTTTTGCTCCTTTCTATAGGACCCTGCTCCTCCACCCCAGTAAGTGAGGCAAGGGGGGTTGGGCATTGCAAGAAGCAGTCACCTCAGGGGCTGAGTCACAAGTGGGAAGGGGATGCTGTAGAAATAGCCTGACCCAGGGTCTCAGGGGCACTCATCCTGAATCTACCAGGACTGGCCTCTGTGCAGGTCCCCCTCTGACACCAGGGCTTGGGCCATGGCCCCTACTGGCCCTGCTTAAGGCCGGCCCTGCTCTGGAAATGAACCTATAAACTAGGGCTAAAAACCCCCAAAGCGTGTTGCTAAACTCTTTACCCATCCAGTCCCTCAGGTCAGTTCCCCACCACCCCCCGAATCTTATGTTGTTCACACTTGTATATTATGTGCCAGAGACTCACTGAAAACAGGTATGGATGGGCTGCCCTGGTGCTGGCTGCAACAGCCCACTTCACCCCAGGTGGCCCATCTGTCTAAAAGCAGCCCTGCCAGATGTTGAAGTGGAGCAGGGACAGCCCCAACGCCAGTGCTCCGGAATATCCCAGAGCACCGCTGGTGGAGTGGGCCGGCCAAACCCACGACACTGGCCCCAAGTGGAGCGTCTGTCCATCTGATGGGCAGACCCATGCTGTAGCTCCACTTCCAACTGACAGTTACCCCGGGAAACACCATAGAGTTGTGGGTGCTATCCTAAAGTGATGGGTAATTGCCCCCAACTCTATGGTGTATGTGTGTGGGGTGGGGAGGCGCAGCGCCATGTGGGTGGACCACAGGCCAAGGAAACTGCCGGGTCCATCTGAAGGAGTGGTGGATGCAGGGATGCACTCCTGGGACAGCTTTGGGGGCTGACTGCTGCCTCACGTCATTCTAAAAAGACCCAATATAACAGTCACGGTGGGTTGTAAAGGACAGATTTTGATTTGAGGATCTGTCCCATTAGGACTACCCCATCTGTGCCATTTCCTAATAATGTTATTTTCCTTTGTGACAGTGGGAAAGAAATGGAGACACAGAAGAGCCCCTGGGAAACAGAGACTAATCCCAAAGGAAATCTTCTTTCTCTAGATAGACAAAAAGCAAGGAAGGTGCTGGAAATTTATGTCAAGCGTACACTGAGTAGCTGTGAGGATTCCCTTGCTGCTAAGAGGAGAATTCAGGAGGCCAATGGAGAAAGGGGGAAGAAAAACCCAAAGCTCCAAAGATCAGCAAGTGACTTCTCCAAGTACTCAAGTCTGAAAATAGGAATGAGAAAGAGGCAAGTGGATGGAGTTAAAGCTCCAAGACAAGACAGTGATCACAGAGAGAGGAGCAAGCCCCTGGTTTGTGGAAATCCAGCAGAAGTTGGGCAGAAGTCAAAGGGGAACAGCTTAAAGGGTTTGCCCCAGCCGAAGAATCAATGCTCATGGGTGAAGACTCTTGTCAATTTCTTCTTTAGGAAAAATGTTGATGACCATAAGGAAAGCTCCCATAAAAAGAAAAAGGAAAAGAGCAATGCACAGCAAGACCCTGACTGTATGGAATCAGAGGTTTTTATAAATTCTGGAGCAGACCTGGGTGCATCACCCCGGCCTGACAAAGCCTTTAAAAAGAGATCCACTCTCCGGAGGGCGTTTTCCCTTAAGAAACATGACATGGGGGAAGACAAAAGAGTACAGGATGAAACAGAAACCAAGGCAAAAACACCCAGCTTTCTTCCTCTGTGCAGCGTTTACAGACCGTCTTCACCAGGTAGAACTGGTAGGGATTGGTTAACATTTGTTACTATAGCACCTAAGCAGTTGGGCATTACTTGGGAGTCATTGATGGGACTAGAGGCAGAATTATTATGCAATTCTAATTAGGAAAGTGATTGGAACTGTGGCACGTCTGCTGAGTCTGATTTTCCTAGATAAGTTTCCCAGACTCTGGGGTGGGACTTCGAGTGGTACCATCTGCAGATGGGATTGTGATTCCCATTGATATTTTCCATGCTTTGTATATCTTTGGGTGATTTCAGACGTTACGGGCCTCCCTTTTACCACAGTCAATCCCCTGTGGTGGAGGAGGGCCTGTAATGTCTAAAGGGGTTCCTGCCAGAGGTTCACTCCAGTGAACCTCTGGTGGGAATCAGATTAACCACAGTGCCGGAGGTGAGGCCAGCCTCACCTCCGGAATCGTGGTTAGTGCAACCACGCTCAGGGATCGGCGGAAGGTAACGTCTGTTACCTCTGCTGGCCCGGATCATGGCACGGACCGTCTCCTGGAGGGCGTCCGGCCAAGGGAATGTGGGGGTGGGGCTGTGCAGTCGCACGTCACGCCGCGCGGCCCCTCCCCAATCCCCTGTAGGAATCAGGCTGGCATGTCTAAAGGACGGTCGGCCTGATTCCTGTCTGGGATCCGAAACGGATCCCGGACTGTGGTTAGAGGGAGGCCCGGCACGTCTAAAATCACCCTTCGTTGCTAGTTGGGGTCTTGAGATTATATTTGTCTCAAAATGGGGTAACATAGGCAAAGTGTTTGGATTTGCTCTCCTAGGCTTGTTTTACTACTAATGTTAGTGATTGTCAGCCATCCTACTAAGGGCATGGCAACTGGAAAGCATATTTAATGAAGGAGCTGATAAATTTTCAAGACAAATTTGCAAGACTGAGATAATGGGTGTCTTGTGAGTGGATCAGCTGCCACCCTAGGCTGCCACCTGCAGCTCTGTGGCATTGCCTGGGGTTACTCCCGGCTGGGAACGGAGGTGCAGCGACTGTTTGTCAAGTAGATGGACTGCAGCTCCACCTCAGGCTGGTGCCCCAGGTTTAGGTGGCCTGCTCTGCTGGCCCACTAGTGGGGCTGGAGCGAAGCAGGCACTGCCTGCTCCACCTGCACATCTGGTGGCCTGCCTTTAAATGGACGGGCTGTCCAGATGAGAGGCAGAGCCAAGCCGTGGGGGCTGTCCTTGTAAAAGCACTCAATGTGATTGCAAAGTCATTTTTCTAAGAGCAATCAAGCATCTTTTGACACTGATTCTCCATCCAGGACTTGCTTGTAAGGAGCATGGGTATATTTAATTTCCTTTTTCATTAAGTGAGTTCACACACATTCTTTGCAGACAAAGAAGATCATGAGCACGAGTGGTACTGTGTGCAAGTCTCTGATGAGATAGAGCTGATAATCCAGGGTAATGAATCCAAGGGAAGCAGAAAGTTCAGTTACCAAGAGCCATCAAGACCTGATGAGAATCCCAAGTCTGGTGAGTATCATCCTGTTCACCAATACTTCAGATCATAGGGTACCTTTGCTCTGTGCACTAGAAGCTTATGTGGTGGAACTCAGTCCTCAGGCCAGCACAAGGACAATGGGTGTTTTTAGACAGATGCCAGGCTGGCCACACCCGGAGCAGTTCTAGGAGTGTCTGCCTATGTCCAGCCCCAACTGAGTTCGGTTTACACAGACATGGGAGCTTCCATGGACCATGGTACGCCGCATGGTGCCTCTTCCCCCATAGAGTAGTGGGCAGATCGCCTGAAGCAGGCTGCTGCCTGCAACTTTATGGTGTTGCCTGGGGCAACCGCCGACCAAGAGTGGAGCTGAAGTGGCTGTCCACTGAACAGATGGACCACAGCTCTGCTTTAAGCCAGTGCCCTGGGTTTGGACTGCTCGCTCCACTGGCGGTGCTCCGAGATGTTCCAGAGCACCACAAATGGGGCTGGAGCCTGCTATGTTCAGGGCGTGAGTTCCAGGCGCAGGGAGAAGGGTGAATATGTTTTTAGAGAGCAGGAGACTCTGGGATGGGTGAGGATGGTAACAGAGGAGGAATGAATCTCCCAACTTGGCCCCTTTTACACGAGCGGCACCCATGCATGAATACCCAGAGATATATTTGCTATAGATTGCTAAATCTGGGTGTTCATACGTGGGTGAGTCTCGTGTAAATCCCATGGCAGGTGGGTGGGGTGTACATGTGTATGTGCTCCACTCATCCCCCATGCAAGGAGTGACGGGCGAAAACGGTGATTGCTTTGTGCATGTAGATGGGTGGAGGTGGATGTAGATTGGTGTGTCTGTCTACACCCTCCCCCCCTACCGCACACAGACCGCCACACACACAGACCCCCCCCCTGTGCCATAGTCCATATAAAAAGGGCCAAAGAGTTTGTGCTGGATGCGAAGGGGGAGCCAGTGGAAAGAGGGAAGGAGGGGCTGAATGTGATCACAGAGGCTGACGCGGGGGATGACCTTGGCAGCTGAGTGTTGAACAGAAGTGAGAAGGTCAAGGGAAGAACGGGGAATAAACACTGAAATGAAGACATTTTGAAATGAATATTGCACACCTAGACCAAATTCATTCAACTATTTGGCAAAGTATCCAAATATGGAAACAATCTTCATGAATAAAGAATGGCATATTCATTTAAGCTCTTTTTGAGGCCCGTATAGTACATGGCCAATTGCTACCAGGTAGCAGGCAGTGAGGTACAAACTGGTTACTTGATTCATGAAATGGCTGAACTGGCTAGGACTCAATCAGGATTTCCCTTTCCCAAGGGCAGAACAGGAGAAGGGGTTACTAACGGTTTTTGCTAATGGTGATTTGTGGAAAGAAAGATGTTGAAGACAATGGCTAGGGCTTGTGCTAACAGCAGTTTGAGCTTCCAGGGGCCTGTATTTAAAATGTTCCCTCCAAATGAATGCACAAAACAGGCCACTGCACGTACCTTTGTTGCTTGTGCTGGTTGGCTGCAAAGACAAAGGGTAAAAATAAACATGACCGTGCTGTGGTGGCACCCCGGCCTGGCTTGAGTCAGGAGGTTACTGCAGAGATGGTTGGGTCATGGAACAAATGTTCACGCAGTTGGGGCATGGGGATGGGGTGGGGAGATGCATGAATGTGTGGCCAGCTGGCTCTGCCCCCATGCTGTGTCCAGTGCTCCGCCCCCCACCATGATGGGCAGCTATGGTGGTCTATGACAGCTGCCATGGTGGCTGGCCATGGCAGCCCTAATTTGGGCTGACGGGAACACACATGCTAACCTGCTCTGACCTGCTTTGCACTGATTGGGTCAGCGGTAGGCCAGGCTGTGACCTCGGCTATTTCCTAGCCACCAACATGTCTGGAGTTAGTTGGGGTGAACATCTGGTGGCCCTACAACTCACGTAATAGTGGCTCACGGGTGGATTACTGCCATGTTTGTTTTTACCCAAAGACCTTGATGCTGAAGAGAATTCCATGCATTCACTTGAGGGGCCCAGTCTCGGTAGCTCAGAAGATGTTAGGATGATTTTCATTTGCACTAGATCCATCAGCTGTACTTCTGCGTATGCCTTAACGGAAGTCCTGCTCTATATTGCTAGTGCACTTTGATCTAGGGTTAGAGAAGGTGTGGTTTGAAATTCCAGGATTAAACCTCTGTCTCTTGTTATTCCCTCAGAGGAAACCATAATAAGAAAAATAGTTGCCCTTCTGCAGAGCACTGGGGACCACTGGGATAAAAAGGTAATGGGAAATCTTTCTGGAAAAGTTTGGTTGTTCGATCAGATTACTTGAGCCAAACACTCTGCAGATGTAAAGTGGGGCAGCTCCATTGACTTTGGTGGAATGACACTAACTTAAACCAGCAGAGAATTCCAATTTAATGTGTTGTTAACATTTTGGAAATTTTATCCAGAATGTATCTATTTTCATTTTAATCAATATGATCAAATCATATTGCCCCTATTTATGCAAACAGGGGCATCCCTCTCTCATCTCAAATTCACACTTATCAGCCTCATACGTAAGTTCTCAAATACAAAAATGGAGACTCTCATTCAGTTGTCTGCTAACTTTCCTAAGGACTCTGATCTTAGCTCTGCTAAGCCAATTCTGAACCTGGACTTCACCTTTAAGCTCCCGGTGAATGCTTTGCCATCTCAACATGGCTGCCGTACTGGCTAGTGAAGGTTTAGAGCACTAGGAGTTTTGCTAACTTTCCCCACATCTTCCAGTCCATCTCTAGGGATTCTCAAAGGTGCTCTGTGCTTCTTGTGATCAAGAAGGGGTGTTTCCAAATAAGATGCTACCCCACATGACTACCCAGGAGCCATGGATCTGACTGCCTGTCTGAAGATGGAGCAGGGGGATGCACTCGCCTGTGAGCCACAGAGCACACATCCACTCATAGCTACGCACAGAGCACTGCCAGGAAGGAAATCTGGAGTGCTCCATGTGGGGTAGGCCAAATATATGCATGACACCGGGTGGCCATGGAGCCCCTGCCCTTATGAAGAGTGGCAGTCAGACACTCCAGCAGACAGGTCTACTGCTCATACGCACTGTGGACAGGGACAGTGGCTTTTGCAAGTCACAAGAACTGGCCAGGAGTTCTGGGGTGCACGGGTTCCCCAGCGCTTATGCCCAGGACATATCACTTGCAAAAAGCCTGGCACACTTTGTCCTCCCCCATGGTCTATGGCAGGGGGAGTGCATTGGCTTCCTTTGTGGCCATGGTAGCCACACTGGGAGCCGCCCATTAGAATAGCTCCCGACGCACTCCACCTGCGTGGGTGCTCTGCGGCAGAGCCATGCTGTGACCACAGACCCCACCCCCCATAACATTGCTCATTTAAAAACACCAAGTAGGAGTTACAATTGGTGTTGATTATGATGAACAGTGTTTATGCATTTCGGAAAAGTTGTGAAGTGTGTTAGGCAAATACATGAATTTCCCTCACAAGAACGGTAGGAATTGCTATCTTTTGAAGTACAAATGAACTTAAAGGCTCCTTGCAGAAGGCTTCTTACAGAAAGGACTGAACAAAGCTTTTTTGGGGGCGACACTGGGGAATATTAAAGAAACTGCTGGGGCTTTTAAGCAAAACCCAGAAGTGTGGGAGGAGAGCAGTTCCACAGCCTGCCTTGCCAGAATGTGAGAGCAACAGTCACTCAGGAATCTAAGCTTTGAGCTTGGCCTGGAATGGTCAAGTTTATAGGCTGTTCTTGGGAGGGAGATGCATATATTTACCTAGCTGGGCTTCTGTGGTTCACACTGTACAACATTTCCATCCATACTTTGTGGAAATACAGAGACATCGTAAATCATAATCATACCAGAAGTCATAGCTTATAATTCTTGGTCACACTTCTCCTCATAGCATGAATGTCTATCGTCATAAGGGCCCATCCAAAGCCTCCTGAAGCCAGTGGAAAGACTCTCATTGATGTCAATGGGCTTATGGTCAGTCCTTTTGCCGTGAACCATTCCAAATGGACACTAAGCCAGTGTTGTTTTTGGAAGAGGGAAAACTTTTGAGGTTGGGATTGAAATGTGAAATGGCATAAACAAATATGGGACCAGACCTATACAGAGAAATTTGGATCCCTGGTATATCCTAGTAGCTGAGGGCCCCTACCTCTCATCCCCTCATCATAAGTTTTGAAATAAAATTTCTAGAGATCATACTGGTACATTGTTTACCTATATGGTACTTACCATTTTAATTTTACTCATAATATTTTAATGTATATCAAGAAAGATTTTTTTAGGGTAGTTTTAGGAGTTCACCTGAGCTTGGGGGCCCAGTACAAATATACCTGCATTGTCCCCCTCCATCAGGTCCGTAGAGAACAGATGTGTGGATGTGCATGTGAAATTTGTGTACTACCCTTTCCCTCTCTTAAACAGATTAAAGAAGATATGGAACTGAGCATGTTCTTTAAAGACATCTCCTACAGCTCCTTCAAGCAACTCGCTGATGTCTATGTAAGCAAAGAAGTGACAGAGAAAGAGTCAAAGGTGACTCCCGAGGAGGCCGAATTTGCATTTGCTGTACACCTAACTGCCAAAGTGGCTGGCATTTGCAGCCACACGGTAAACAGGATCATGGGCTTCGGGAACCAATATCTCCAGGACACTCTCATGCAGTTTTCCTACAGCAACAAAACCAAGGTGAGGAAGACATTAATTTGTGATGGGGCAGGTGGTGTAAACCAGGGCAGCTTATTTGACAGGGCTGTGGTGGCTGGTCTAGGCAGGAAGAAAGCTGCTGTTGCTGCCATCTATCAGCTGTCTAGCAACGAGGATATTTTGCCACCGAACATCTGATCAGTTGCATCTCCCAGTCCCCATCAAACTTAATCTGGTCTTGAGCAAGGTCTGGCAAAAAAGGAAAGGGCACAGGGGGTATTTTTAGAAGTGACGCTACCACGCTTAGCCACACTTAACCCCACCCTGGGATCACAGAACCACCGTCACTTCTGTCCGGCGGCTGCCAGATGTTCACCACGCTTTGCTCTGAATCTTGGAAAATCACAGGGAACAGCTGGTGGTAAGCGCTACCACGGTTAGGGGCAAAGTGTGGTAAGGCGCACCGTCATGTCTGTTCTGGGTACTGGCCTACCCCGGGACGGGGTGATGGCTGTTACCCTGGATTGGGTCTAAGCGTGGTAGCATCACTTCTGAAAATACCCAGGGGCTGGTGAAGTCATGGTGCCTCTCAGGGCAGCTCCACCAGTCCCCCCTGCTGATTCTGGAGTCAAAGGTCAGAACTTCCAGGATAGGTTTGAATCCTTTTTTGGATTCTCTTTTTTGTGACATCTTTTTTTGAATGCAAATTAAACATCGAGTGACACCAGACAGGGACGTTTGGCTTTTTGGTTGCTTTAACTTTTATGCAATTTCTGGAGCAGATTGCTAAGAAAGGGGGCCGGGGAGAAAGCACCTCTGAGCATTAATGCAGGTGACAAACTCCACTAGCCCCACCAGCCCCACAAGGCTAGGGAGGAGAGGGAAGAAGGGGGCCAATAATTACTACATTTGGCTCCCCAGTGGGTGTAGAAGAGAGCCCTAATAGTGAGGACAGAGCACACAAGCCAAGTGCAGGGCACGGTATGCTGGACCCCCATAAAGACTGGAGAACAGCCCAGGAGGCAGTGCTTAATTTATAAAAAATGAATTGCCAGGGCCCAATCCTGCCTTGCAAGCCACGCCCCCTGCCCCAGAACTTGACAGAACAGAGAAATGAACCCTGGTCTCTAGCAGCAGCTAGTAATCTAATCACTAGACTAATCTGCCTCTCGACAGCCAAGTATAAAACAGGAGTTCTTGTGATTGAACCTATATGATGGCCGGGACAGGGCACAGAAGTCATTAACCAAAGCCAAATGAATGATGCAGGGTTCTTTTGGCTTTCATTTCTAACCAGGCAGTGGCTATTATTAGCCTTTCCCTGACCTTTCATATTTCTGGGTGCACTCTCCTGGTGGGAATATTTCCTGGGGCTCAACCCTCCTTGAATTTAATTGCTAAGACTGAGCCTCCCACAAATTAAGCCCTGTCAGGAGAAGAAGCTAGAGCCTTATGGGAATTGGCTGTTAGAGATGGGGAGAAGGGACAGGGACCACTCCTCCTGCCTGTACTTTGGGGGCATGGATAAAGGGAGGGAGCTCTAGGGTCTATTTCTTCTCCCACTTTGCATTGTTATTAAAGTAAAGTGGGCCTCCACATTGCAGGAACACCAAATAATGGGCATTTTTACACACACCTTAAAATGCTGGTCTTTCAATCTTCTGGGTTTACAAGTCCACAAATAAGTTCCGGATGCATTATTCACGCACACACTGAGGCAGTTCCTGGATGNATCGTAAATCATAATCATACCAGAAGTCATAGCTTATAATTCTTGGTCACACTTCTCCTCATAGCATGAATGTCTATCGTCATAAGGGCCCATCCAAAGCCTCCTGAAGCCAGTGGAAAGACTCTCATTGATGTCAATGGGCTTATGGTCAGTCCTTTTGCCGTGAACCATTCCAAATGGACACTAAGCCAGTGTTGTTTTTGGAAGAGGGAAAACTTTTGAGGTTGGGATTGAAATGTGAAATGGCATAAACAAATATGGGACCAGACCTATACAGAGAAATTTGGGTCCCTGGTATATCCTAGTAGCTGAGGGCCCCTACCTCTCATCCCCTCATCATAAGTTTTGAAATAAAATTTCTAGAGATCATACTGGTACATTGTTTACCTATATGGTACTTACCATTTTAATTTTACTCATAATATTTTAATGTATATCAAGAAAGATTTTTTTTGGGTAGTTTTAGGGGTTCCCCTGAGCTTGGGGGCCCAGTACAAATATACCTGCATTGTCCCCCTCCATCAGGTCCGTAGAGAACAAATGTGTGGATGTGCATGTGAAATTTGTGTACTACCCTTTCCCTCTCTTAAACAGATTAAAGAAGATATGGAACTGAGCATGTTCTTTAAAGACATCTCCTACAGCTCCTTCAAGCAACTCGCTGATGTCTATGTAAGCAAAGAAGTGACAGAGAAAGAGTCAAAGGTGACTCCCGAGGAGGCCGAATTTGCATTTGCTGTACACCTAACTGCCAAAGTGGCTGGCATTTGCAGCCACACGGTAAACAGGATCATGGGCTTCGGGAACCAATATCTCCAGGACACTCTCATGCAGTTTTCCTACAGCAACAAAACCAAGGTGAGGAAGACATTAATTTGTGATGGGGCAGGTGGTGTAAACCAGGGCAGCTTATTTGACAGGGCTGTGGTGGCTGGTCTAGGCAGGAAGAAAGCTGCTGTTGCTGCCATCTATCAGCTGTCTAGCAGCGAGGATATTTTGCCACCGAACATCTGATCAGTTGCATCTCCCAGTCCCCATCAAACTTAATCTGGTCTTGAGCAAGGTCTGGCAAAAAAGGAAAGGGCACAGGGGGTATTTTTAGAAGTGACGCTACCACGCTTAGCCACACTTAACCCCACCCTGGGATCACAGAACCACCGTCACTTCTGTCCGGCGGCTGCCAGATGTTCACCACGCTTTGCTCTGAATCTTGGAAAATCACAGGGAACAGCTGGTGGTAAGCGCTACCACGGTTAGGGGCAAAGTGTGGTAAGGCGCACCGTCATGTCTGTTCTGGGTACTGGCCTACCCCGGGACGGGGTGATGGCTGTTACCCTGGATTGGGTCTAAGCGTGGTAGCATCACTTCTGAAAATACCCAGGGGCTGGTGAAGTCATGGTGCCTCTCAGGGCAGCTCCACCAGTCCCCCCTGCTGATTCTGGAGTCAAAGGTCAGAACTTCCAGGATAGGTTTGAATCCTTTTTTGGATTCTCTTTTTTGTGACATCTTTTTTTGAATGCAAATTAAACATCGAGTGACACCAGACAGGGACGTTTGGCTTTTTGGTTGCTTTAACTTTTATGCAATTGCTGGAGCAGATTGCTAAGAAAGGGGGCCGGGGAGAAAGCACCTCTGAGCATTAATGCAGGTGACAAACTCCACTAGCCCCACCAGCCCCACAAGGCTAGGGAGGAGAGGGAAGAAGGGGGCCAATAATTACTACATTTGGCTCCCCAGTGGGTGTAGAAGAGAGCCCTAATAGTGAGGACAGAGCACACAAGCCAAGTGCAGGGCATGGTATGCTGGACCCCCATAAAGACTGGAGAACAGCCCAGGAGGCAGTGCTTAATTTATAAAAAATGAATTGCCAGGGCCCAATCCTGCCTTGCAAGCCACGCCCCCTGCCCCAGAACTTGACAGAACAGAGAAATGAACCCTGGTCTCTAGCAGCAGCTAGTAATCTAATCACTAGACTAATCTGCCTCTCGACAGCCAAGTATAAAACAGGAGTTCTTGTGATTGAACCTATATGATGGCCGGGACAGGGCACAGAAGTCATTAACCAAAGCCAAATGAATGATGCAGGGTTCTTTTGGCTTTCATTTCTAACCAGGCAGTGGCTATTATTAGCCTTTCCCTGACCTTTCATATTTCTGGGTGCACTCTCCTGGTGGGAATATTTCCTGGGGCTCAACCCTCCTTGAATTTAATTGCTAAGACTGAGCCTCCCACAAATTAAGCCCTGTCAGGAGAAGAAGCTAGAGCCTTATGGGAATTGGCTGTTAGAGATGGGGAGAAGGGACAGGGACCACTCCTCCTGCCTGTACTTTGGGGGCATGGATAAAGGGAGGGAGCTCTAGGGTCTATTTCTTCTCCCACTTTGCATTGTTATTAAAGTAAAGTGGGCCTCCACATTGCAGGAACACCAAATAATGGGCATTTTTACACACACCTTAAAATGCTGGTCTTTCAATCTTCTGGGTTTACAAGTCCACAAATAAGTTCCGGATGCATTATTCACGCACACACTGAGGCAGTTCCTGGATGCATTCTTCACACAAACACTGCCCTGAGGCAGCCTAAAGTAGTCACAGCTATAGATGTGAGGGGCTGCCATGGAAGCCAAGTGACCACAGCTGCCTGGAGCAAAGCAGTTTATCAGGAGAACATTTACACACAAAAGTTCTGGGAGAAGTTCTATGCAGAAGTTCAAAGAGCCAAATGTTTAAGATCTGGGTGAGTGATTTAGACACACAGAAATTTCAGGATGTAGCAGCAAACACGCAGGAGAAATGTGTGTGTGTAAAAACATCCAATGAAATAAACTTTCAGCAAATTTACTCAGATCCATGGTGTCACTTCTTTTCGAAATTGGATCTGGCAAGCCTACAGAGAGGTGGATTCCTTCTTTTTTTTGACCCCTGGGGATCTCCACTGCCCCTGTCCAGTTACTCTAGCCGTGCACAAAGTGCTGGACTGGATCAGGTGATTGAAGAGAGTTTCTGGGTTTGGCCTGGAGACTCTGGGCTTTTAAAAATGGAGTTTCCAGGCGAAACTTGGAGACTTGGGCAACTGTATGACTGGATTCTCCAAGGCCAGTGCTAGTGGCTCCAAATTAAGGGAACCCTGCAGTAGTTTTCTACTAACCACAATGGAGGTTCACCCCAAATCTGATGTACTGTATTACATGACAAGAGCATGGCCACTAGTATTCCAAAACTTTGTTGGTTGCAGAGTCCCCATTACCTGAGGTCTTAAAAATGGGCTAGACACACATCTGTTAGGGATGGTGAAAGTACAATGGATCTGGTTAATTGCAGAGGCTTGACTAGATAACCTTTGGGGTACTTCCAGTCCTGTGATTCTGTGAGTTGTGGAATGAGTCCTCATCAATACTTTATTTTATCTCAGCAGGAGAGTGGAGCTTTCAGTACAGACAGCTGTGAAAGTCCAGACTGAAACCTGTCAGACAAGACTGTGCTTTTTGATTTACTGCTGTTGTGGCTTTGAACTCATCCCAGTGAAAGAGAAAAGAATCCTGGTCTGGGAAGAAACAGCTGGAATAGCTGCAGGCAGGCAGCTCCTGTGTTTGCTATGAAAATGACAATGGTCTGGGGAGCTGTATGGTTGGTTAGTATATATGCAAACACACCATGCATGGAAGATGGGTAGAAGGCATAAGCAGCACTGATGGGCAAAACAAGAGATACTACACAGATGTTCATAATTGGTGAATTACTCCATGTGGACCAAATCTTTGAGCATTAAAGCATCAATTTTATGAGCTGGGGGGGTTGTTTTTTGATGGGTCTTTTGATGTTTTAATGATATATTTTATTGTTGTTTTAAATTTTCTACGTTGTAAGC
>QEPC01007379.1:633216-667071 GCA_003113815.1 Sphenodon punctatus | reverse complement strand
CTCTCCCTTCAGAGAGTAAATAACTTTCTGTAATGTTAATGTACATTTTTTTCCCCATATAAATTTTGTGGATTCTCATTTCAGAGTCAAATGTATATACTACATCAGAGTGCAAATTTACATAAACTTATACAAATTAGCATATGCAAATTATATGCAAAAGATGTCCATCTTTGTCTCTCTTTCTGAGTGTTTTTGCCCCTCTGCACATACACAAATGCCATTTTGTGCATACAAAGATGCTCTGCCTTTTTCTAAAATGGTGTTGACACTGCTGGTACCATTTTGGAAAAGACTAAAGAGTTGTGCATGTGCAGAATGGCCCCGGCAGCCTTTTTTTTCATACACAACTTTTTTTATTTTTTATTTTTAAATTAAAACAAATGAAAGCAAATGTATGTAATGTGCTTATTCATACATTTTTGGACCATTAGTTACTGAACAAATGGGGCTCCTTTTGTTTTAGTAACTCATAAAAAACAAAACAAATTGCACACCTCTATATCTTCTGGAGCATGGCTGGGAATTGCCGTAGTCTGTACAGCACCTCATTACAGGGGGCCAAGTGATAGTCTACGTGTCAAACCTCAACTGTGCCTGAGAAGACCTGAAGTCAATCGACTGCATTGAATTGTTACAGAGTTCACAAAAGCATTCCTTTCTGGACTGTAGTCCGAGTCGACACTCTTCAGCACACTCTTGCATATTCAAGGGCATTAATGCATCTCAGTCTTCACAGAGATAGCTCATGGAACTGACGACAACAATAATCCCTGATCTGTGGTTCCCTTTGCAATATTGCTGGCACTGGTAAATAGTTGAAATTAAAGTACTTTGCTATGTCTACCTATCCATCTCTATATTTATATATCATTGCATTATTATTATTATTTTAAAAGAGAGCCTTCATTTACTTTCTTTCAGTAGCTTCATCCTATGCTGTTCTCGCCCTGCATTATTCATGTACAACCTTGCAAATTGCTTCTCGCTCATAGAGCACTGGTATAAATCACCGGGCCATTTTCTCTGGAAGACTTCAGCCTTAAGCTCCGCAGCTTGTTTTCAGCTGAAAACTGTGTTCAATTAAGGTGATTTGTTTGCTGCAAATTTTTTTAAGTATTTCATATTGTCATTTATAGAGAGGAAAACAGACTATATTAACACAGTGCGGATATTTCTTTAAGTTGCATCCTCCTTCGCACAGATTCTCTTCTCCCCGCTTTACCATATGGTATTTGGTGAAGGGTCTGAGATGGCATGACTTCAGATAGAATTTTTATGGTAATCTGACTCTCAAATGATTTAAATGTAATGCTGTGAATGGTGACATCTTCCCTTCCAATTGGTCATTGCCAAGAACCAGGGGAAGAACTGTGGCCAGAGAGGGGCAAGAGGCAGAAACAGGAGAACCTAAATACTCCAGATCTCATCAGCAGTGAAGTAAGGCCATCAACAGGAGAGCCAAGAGGCGAATACTAGGGCTGAAACAAAATCTTCAGAAAACTTTGGAATTTGCAAAATATTAAGGTATTTGGTTCGGAAAGGCTGTATTCAGAAGTTTTGAGGTCCAAGGCCGTTACTTGGAAAACTTCAGGAACCTCTGCATGCGTCCGCTGGTGGACAGTTGAGCTTCCCTTCTTCAAGAAATGAAACTTAGTGCCATATTTGCTAGGAGGGGGTATGGGAAGGGACAGTTGAGTGATGGTAAGCCAGATGGCAAGTTTTGATTGGCTGGCCAAGTCAGATAGTCAGCTTTTGAATTGACTGACAGGGCAAAATAAAAGTGTCTGCACTGCAGCCATTTTGTCCATTCTCTTTGGTGAATTTGACTGCACTGCATGCTACAGTGCTGCTGGATCTGTAAGGAATTGGCATGGGGGAGAGGGGTGCCTTGCCTGGCATGGTATGTTTTGGCCTGTCCTGTCGATAGGTCCAATGCTGGGGGATGGGGGTTATGTTAACCTTTACCATGCCATACAATGTTTTTTGTTTGCTTTTTTTAATTGGGTACCACATTGCTGCCTGCTGCTTAAAGAAGAATCTCTCTGCCTGGCTCCACTTCCCAAGTTTGCTTGGTCTGTTCAAGATACAATTGCCACAATGCAATGCCAAGGAAGAGGGTGCCCCTGGAGGGGGAGGGGTGTGAATATCTGGTTTCTTAATTTTGTGACTGCTGCTGGGACCTGGGCTTGCTGACGTTTTTTGGTGGGATTTATTTCTCTATGGAGTTGCAGACTGTTTCACAGTGTTGTGTGTGTTGTCTAAACTGTGGCATGGCACACAACAGAGCCTGATTGATTGTAAAGTGTAATTTCTACTGTTCTGCCAGCTACTTGGGATCATGAGGCCAGCGTGTGGACTGGGATCTCTCTGCCTGGCTTCACTTCCCAAATTTACTTGGTCCGTTCAAGTTACCATTGCTACAATGCCATGCCAAGGAAGAGGGTGCCCCTGGGTGGAAGGGGGTGGGAATATCTGTTTCATTAATTTTGTGACTGCTTCTAGAGCCTGCTGTCTTTTTTTGGTGCGATTTATTTCTCCATGCAGTTGCAGACTGTTTTGTGAGGTTGTAGTATTCTTCTTGAGTGAATGTCCCTTGCTAGCCTGCATTTTTGTGCACTACTTGGTTGGCATAATGATAAAGTGGGTGTACTCACTGCTGATGCTGGGCCATGCTGTGAGTACACTACTGTTGGTTGGTTTTTTAAATTTTTTATTTCTGCATGCAGTTGGCACTTTTGGGGTAGTCTTTTGAAGCGATTATCCCACTCTTCCTAGCCTACTTTTCTGGGTAGTGTTTTGACTGTGGGTTCAAGAACTTTCAACAACTTTCCAAAGTTTCCAAAGTTTTCCAACATTCTGTGCTTTGGTCTCCGAAGTCCAAAGCTTCAGCAAGAACAGCAAATTGTCTCCAAGTACTCAGACCAAGTATTCGAAACTTCTAAAATCAGTCCGAATAGCTGGAAGTACTATTTGGTTCAGCCCTAGCTAATACCACAGCTAGGTAGGCATTCCCTCAGGATCATGTGGCAGTACGCTCAAAGGCATAAGCTGATGATTATCACAGGGGAACTTCAGAGGAGGGCAACCCACTCTAAGGCCCATAAATATCTCCCGAAGAGCCAGGTAGAGGAATAGACAAATGAAAGGAATCTCCAATATAAGTCATAGAGAAGGAGATGAGATCAAGAAAGGGAGCACCGACAACTAGAAAAATGGAAGGCACAATATAGGGGAAGTCAAAACCACCAAGACACTGTGGAACCCGCCAGCCCGTCCAAATGCTACAGACAAGACAAACCACACAAGGCTAGAATAGCAGGACACAGACACAAGGCAGGTAAGATATCTGAGGGCTCCAGACTATCAGTAGCTTTACAAAATGATACACTGGTAGAGAGAGAGAGAAACCACAACCACAACTGGGTATGTGACAGCTTACGGTGATTGTGTGAAAAGTGGCATCAGGATCAGACCACAAATACTCAGTCATGCAGGGAATTCACATAAACAGTTTATTTGATTCAGTCATGCAGCTATTCACAGTCCCTGGGCTGCTGGCTCATCTGCCTTCACCCTGCAGACCCAGTACAGTCTCAGGTAAAGCACAGGAGCAACTTAGAACAACTCCCAAAGTCCTTAGGGTCCAGGCCTCAAAGCCCCTGGCTCACAGTAAGCCTTCCCCAGGCAGGAGGCTCCCTCCTGGGCATAGTCTCTCCCACTTGCCCGTGTCCCTCTGATTCTCCAGCCTTCATCTTTGACATGACAAGCTTTCTGATATTTTGGGACATTATCTCTATCCCCTGCGCCAATAGACTGGTCTGAGTGCTTTGGTCCTGCACCATGACCCCTCTTACTTGTCTGGGCTCCCCTTGAGCCACACAGACCTGCCTAACAATTTTGACGCATTGTTTCTGCCTGGTCTTTGTCCTTGGTCCCTGTACATAGGGGCAATCCTGCCTCAGTTGCCCCACCTCATTACAGTGCCAACATCGCACATTTCCATAACATCTTCTGGGTCTTATGAGTGGGAAGGCTCTTCTAAGGTGCCCCAGCTGGTTACAATGCCAGCATCTTCTCTGATCAGTTTCAATTGTTAACATTTCCCTTTTTCTATTATAAGGTCTCTCTCAAGGTCTCCCCATGGAGATCCTACCCCTTGAGATTCCTGTACCACCACAGCTTGGCATAGCTTAAAGTCTTGGTTACCAGTATCACAAAACCCATAAAATGTATCCCTCTGCTTCCTCAGAGGTTTTTCATATGTGGGGCTCTTCCATTGCTGAGAACAAGCCCTCTACAAATATCCTGTTTGGACACAGTTGTGGCACTTCCAGGGGTGCCCAGTATTTGCCACCTTGTTGTCCTGGCCTTAACATCCTTGCATGCTGCTGTTCTTTCAGTTTGGGCTAAACAAAGCTCCAAAAACTCAAAGGCCATCACCATCTTGGGCATGCTCCTCCGGTGTCCATTTTGTCTCTGTTGCAGATTCACATCCGGATGCTTGGTTGTGTGCAAATCTCCTGACTCTAGCCCCGATCTACCTCCATCCTTGGGCGCACTCAACACAATCAACACTGTCTCCTCCTGGCTGTGTCGCTGAAATTCAGGGCACAATCCTTCACTCACTTGTCACCACACTGCAGGGGTCTTCTAGTTTTATTTATTCATTTTATTTATTTAAAATTTATATCACACCCCTCCTGCCCACAGGGCAGCCCGGGGCGGCGAACAACATTCAATAATTTTTTTAAAAAAAACAATTTAAACAATTTAAAACAATTTAAAATACAATACAATGTGGGGAAACCCCCCACCCCCACACCTACCCCTCACCTGATGGAACAGGCAGGTCTTACATACATGCTGAAACAGCAGGAGAGTGGCAGTCAACCGAGTCTCCTCCGGGAGTGAATTCCACAGCATAGGGGCGGCCACCGAAAAAGGTCTAACATTGGTGGCCACCCGCCTTGCCTCGGGAACCTTCAAAAAGGCTCCCATGGACGATCTCAAGGGTCGCATGGGCACATGGGGAGTGAGGCGGTCCCTTCAACAAGATGGCTGAATAGTTCCCTTCAATAAGATGGCTTGATGGCCAACATTTGGCTACATTATCCACCACTTGTGACAGATTCATGGTGAGCGGCATCAGGAACCAAGCCCAGAGTAGCACCTTACAATGGGAAATAGCTTTCCCAGTTTATTATCCATCCATAGCACAGTCCAGAGTGGCTAATCACAGTCCCTGGCTGCTGGTTCCACCCTGTAGGCCCAGTGCATTCTCTCTCAGGTACAAGAGCAACCAAACATCAACCTCCCACAGTCCATACAGCCAGACCTCAAACCCCAGCTCTGGCCAAGCCTTCCCCAGGCAGAAGGCACCCTTCTGGGCATAGCCTTCCCCACTACTTGGGTCCACTCGAGTCCTTCAGGTCTTCAGCACCTTGGATAGCTTAGAGTGGCCAGAAGCTCCTAGGCTTCTTCCAGGGAGATCTTACTCCTTCAACTACCAGGCAGAGACTGCCTTTTCACTTCCTCCTTCCAGGTTTTATAGTGCTGCGTGGGTGTGGCTTTGGGCCCACTCAGCCTCTCTTAAAGGGTCAACAGTCCACAGGGACACTGCCCTGTTACAAGGTAACATACAGAACTATATGGCGGCATGGGGGCACTGTTATATCAAGGGAGTCAGACAAGGCAACACTAAGACTAAGGAAAGATTTAGGACAAGATATGCCATCACAAGACAATATTCATAGCTGCATGGAGAGGGAATGGGACAATAACACAGTGAAGGAAAAAACAAGCCACAACATGACACAAGCTCAGAACTAAGGGTGGAGGGCTGGGACAATAACACACTGAAGGACAGCACACACTCCGGATCAAGAGAACTGGGGCACACAAAGCACAGCAGAGGATGAGAGCATACCCAAAAGGAGAACCAAGAAAGGAGGATGTGCCACAGTCGGGGCTCAGGGGGGTGACTATGCCAGGCAGTAACAATGCAAGGTGTACCAGGCTTAAAGGAACAATGAAGGAATATGCTACAGCCAGGTATTCAGGGGAGACTGTGGCCCAGACCTAACACAAAGCAAAGAGTACCAGGTTTGTGAGACTAGGAGGTCATCATCCCTGACAGCCAGAAATTACAAGCAGTAGCTAAACAGGGAACAAGAAAGGACAGGATGGAGGAACTCAGAAAATGACAAAGCTTAGCAAGATGCAACAAGGGACGGTTGTTGAACGTTCCTCAGAATCACAACACACAGGCTGACACACTAATATGGACAAATGCTCCTCCACCTTCCTGTTGCTCCCAGCATACTTTATATGAGGCTGGTTGCCAATCAGGAAGCCAGATGAGTGGATTCACAGACAGAACCAGGAGAAAGACATACAAGAAGGTCTCTTGCCAAGACCAGTCAGATAACAGCACTGAGGAATTTCACACCAAAAGTCAGGGCTGGAGGTAGGAGACCCAGCCCTGACAGTCATGTTTTTTTTCAGGACCAAATCAGCGGTGCCCATCAGTACCACCTTGTCATGCCCTTCTATGGAAGCCATTGGGTGTGGAGTACTTTTCAAAATCAGGATAAATATTTATTCAATGACGATTTTAGTAGCCTTATGTTAGAATCCTGTGTTTTACATTTTTTACCCAAATGAGCTATTCCTATCAATTCCAAATAACCTCAGAATTTTGCAATTATCTTACTTTCTGGTTTTGCATTATATGTTTTAGTAGCCCGTTGTTGGGCAGTTGTATGATGTTTTATTGGGTTGTATTTTTGTGTTGATTTTATTGATTTATGGCAAAAGCCAACTTGTAATAATAAATTACATATATTTTATTTTCTTTGAATAACCTCAGAAAATGATAAAGGACACGAAAGCCATGTCACTCATGGGGTTCTTCTTGCATATGGCTCAACAGGTGAATGGTGAATTCTGCAAACATCAGAAAACAAAGGAGAAAAGATCTTCCTAACATTCCCATCCATCTTCCAGTTGGTGCAGGGGACATCTGTTCACAAGGTCACCAATAGTCTGGGCAGAGTGGGATGCCACAGTCACAAATGCATCAACCAGTATGTGTTAAGTCATCCCACACCAATACACAGAGTGTTAAGATGACACTGTTCCCTCCAGGGGAGATTGCAACCAGGAAGCTTGCCTGAAAGAGTAAGCGATACAAGGTGATCAGTTCTGCATGCACATTGCCACAAGTCTAAAGACCACTCATTTAACCATGACAAAGACTTTCCACAATATTCCCAACTCCTAGGCATTATTGTTAAAAGGAAACTATATCATTCCTTCAAGAAATAAGCATAAAAAACAAAATTCATTGCCCTACTTGATAGCAGAAACAATGCTACAAGATGTTGAACAGATGACTCATCACTACAATCTTTAAAGAAAAAACTTGCAGATGTTCCTTGCATTAAAACCTTCATTTCAAATGGTCACCACCACTGTGTTCCTTAACTAACTCAGCTAAATCTATCCAGACCATCAGTCCCTGGCTAGATCCATATATGTGAGCAATTGGACTCTCACAAAATAGCCAGGCTCTATATGCAGAAATTATCTTGAAAGAAGCCTGGCCTGCTTATGTTATGTAGGAATCTGCAGCACTACTCACTGATGGTTTCACATAGGGATGTGCAAACGCAGTTCGGAAGTTCGGAGTTCGGCCCAAACTCGGTCCGCTCAGACGACCGAACCCGAACCGAACCCAACACCAAACTCTGAAACGACCGAACAGTTTGGTCGGTTTGGAGCACGTTCGGATGGTTTGGGCGGGAGAAACGTGACCAGTGAGTGATCAGTTGACCACTGCCTGACCGGGGGTGGTGGTGGGGGAGGGGGGGGGTCAGCTGAGGAGCAGACTTCCAGGCACCAGGGGTGGAGAGGCTTGGAGTAGCAGCCAGCCTGCCCAATCACCATCCCTTTTCTCCTCAGACCACTGGCTTCGCAGTCTGCGATTGGCCACGGGCTAGGCTGCATGGAGCCAATGGGGCTTGCGGTGAGGCAGGCGCAGCAAGTAACAAAACTCATTGCCCCCCCCCCCTCCCAAAACCTTCTGAGCTAGTCACTGTTCCTGAACAGCAGGAATTTCAGAAGGCTCTCTCTACCAGCAGATTTTGTTCCTTCCTATTCCTAATCCATTGCCATCCTCCTCCTATTTCACCCATCCAACCCATTTACCTCCATATTATCATTTATTTAGATTATATTAGATAGATTTAGGTGTTATTTTTATTTTTTACCCCTCCCTCTGTTCTTCCTCCCCCCTCTATTGAATCCTTTCCCTCTCCCTCTATATATTCCATCCCTGATTCCTTTCCTCTCTTTATGGATTTATTTAGAGTAGGATTAATAGATTGATTTAGGTTTCATTTCAGTTTTGTACCCCTTCCTGTGTTCTTTATGTCCCCCCCTGCCATCCCTGTGAAATATTTTATAGATAGATAGATATTAGATATAGTTCATTACTATAGATAGATAGGAGTTAGCTTAGTATAGAGATAGATAGAGATAGTGTTAGTTCAGTTTTGATAGAGTGTGTTTGCAGGACTAGGCATTTAGATATAATATTTAGTTACATAGATTTTAGAATAGTTAGAGTTAGTGTAGATATATTAGAGAAAAAATTTGAATAAATATATATATATATATATTCAATTTTTTTCTCTAATATATATATATATACACACATCTTTGTGTGCTGCTGTGCATTCTTTGACTTGGAAGACATGGAGAAGGGAAGAAGAGGCCAGTCTGCTGCCCGTAAGACGGGCAATGTGGCATGTGGGAGAGATGGTAGGAGATGGGGCTGTGCCAGAACATGGCAGCAGGCAGCAGCAGCCCAAGCACATCACCATGCCCCAAACTCCCCAGGCCTGCTTTAGGCCAACAACAGGTTTCAGCAGCTCAGCGTTGCCTCCTGGCAGTGCCCTCCACTGCCACACAGGGCACTGGAAGGTCTGCAGGACATGAGGCTGTGGCTGTCTCTGCTGCTGGTGGTGCTGGAGCAGGTGCTGCTTCCGATGTTCCTCCAGGGCCACCATTGTCCCCCATAGTCCAGCACTGGTGGATTCCACCCTGGCTGCTAGAGGCAGGACCCGATCCCTGGACAATGGCAGTAGGGAGAGGAGTAGCAGCAGCAGCAGCAGCTATAGAGGGGGCACAGGGAGAGTGCCAACAGCATGGCGGGAAGTCATGTCTCAGGGTCCCAGTGCTCCCCTTTGCAGAACATCACAGTAATTGAGGACAGTGAGGCAGAACTTGACACTAGTGCCACAGAGGAGATGTCTGGATCTGAGGCGATGGCGGCTGTCCTCCTCCCCGAGCTGTGTCATCATCGTCACCAAGTTCTGCCCCTACCATCAGCGCTGGCAGCACTGCGTCACCCAGGGTGGGCCAGAAGACAGGAGGGGGGTAAATATCCTCTGTCTGGGAACATTTTAAGTTGGTGCAGGCAGATGATCCCAGGGAGGTGCAGTGCACTTTGTGCAATAAGCTGGTGAAGTGTGGGCAGGTGCTCACCAACTTTGGTACAACTGCCATGGCGAGGCACCTGAAATCATGCCACAGTGCTCTGCTGCTAAGCGGAAAGGCAGGGGAAGTGGATGCCAGAGGGTTCCCGACTGCAGTGCCCAGTTGCCTGCCTCCTTCAGCGGGAAAGCGTCCTGTACCAACTGCTGCCTTTAGCAGCAGGAGCAGTATTCCTGCTAGGGGGGCAGAACAACAGCAGGAGCCTCACCAGCAGTGTCGGTCCACCATGGAAGAGCTGGGGTGGGGGCATATGCCAAGGCCATCGGCAGCTGGAGGGCGGCATGACTTTCCAGAGAAAGCCAGGTGCCTGTTGGCCAAAATGATTGCGCTGGATGGGCAACCCTTCTCAATTGTAGAGGACATGGGCTTCCAGTGGCTGATTGGGTTCCTGGCCCCGAACTTTAATCTGCCATCCTGCACCGCCCTCAGTCGGAATGCAGTGTCAGAGCTGTACACAGCTTTGAAGGAGTGGATGAGGGAGCAGCTGGCAGGGGCTGGGGGCACCGTACACTTTACAACAGACCTGTGGTCAAGTAGGAACGCCCAGCACATCTACCTGGCAGTGACTGAACACTGGTGACAGGACCTAGAGGCAGCGCTTGGCAGTGGCAGAAGGGGTCCTGAAGTAGGATATAGGTGGGCCCTGCTTCCGGCACAAGTAATGGACAGGCCCCACACCTCAAGGAACATTGAGGCAGCCCTGGCCACCATGATGAGGGAGTGGGTCACTCCAGGTGCAGCCTTCACCAAGGGGTGTGTGATCACAGACAACGCGGCCAATATACTCAAGGCGGTCCATGACAGGGGCTTCGCCAGCATCCCTTGCACCACACACACCCTTCATCTGGTGGTCAGGGATGCTCTGGGCTTGGGGGGGAAGGGGATTGGGGCAGGAACCCTTAGCTCCCTGATCGAGCAGGGGAGGAAGCTGGCGGGGTTCTTTAACCGGAGCATGAAGGGCAGCAAGCTCCTCTGGGAGAAGCAGGCCGAGCAAGGCTCCCCAGTGCACCAGCTCATCCAGGATGTCTCCACACAGTGGAATTCCACCTTTCTGATGCTCGAGAGGCTTCTCGAGCAGAAAGCTGCCCTGCATCAGGTTGAACTGGTGTGGTGACGGACAGCGGGGCACTTCAAGGGTTTAATGGGGTGGAATGGGAGATCCTGACACACACCGTCTTCATCCTGAGACCATTTCTGGCCATGATGGAGACTGTGAGAAGTTCCAATGCCACCCTCAGTCAGGTGACCCCTCTGGTCCATAGTCTCCACAGGAGCCTGGACAAGATTCTCGAGGGGCAGGATTGTGGCCTGAGATCAGGGAGCCGGCCAATGAGGCATGTAACCTGGTGCAGAATCTGAAGGCAGGGCTGAGGGCACATTTTGATGAGCTCCTGCAGTGGGAGCAATAAGTCCTGGCAACCATGCTGGACCCCAGGGTCAAGGTTAGCATGGCATGCCAGACAGCATTCTACGGCCTCCGGAAGGGTGCCCTGGTGGAGAGGGTCCAGCAGGCAGAGTAGGTTCTGGAGAGTGCACGGCAGCAGCAGAAGCAGCAGGAGGAAACCCCTGGTGATGGTGGGAGTGGGAGCAGCCACCTCTCTCAGCCAGCTGGGTCTATCCCTTCCCCCAGCCCTAGCGGTAGCAGCACCAGCACCCCTATTGGCAGCAGCAGCAGAAGCATCTCTGCCTATGTGCAGGCCACTCTGGGGAGCATGGTGCCATGCACAATAGGGCAAGCAGCGTGGCTGAGGGCAATGGTGGGAGTGGAGAGCTACGAGAGGGAGTACAATGGCGCCTCAGCAGCTGTAGAGACCTACCTTAAGGATGAGCCCTGTATCGATCCCTGTCAACCCTGATTATGTGCCCCACTTGCCTGGTAATCCCACTGCTGCTGTCTGCTGGTCTGTGGGTGCTCTGCTCTGGAAAATCCAAATGTGCCCACTCAATCCTGCTGCTGCCATCTGCTGCTGTATGGGAGCTCTTCCCTGGCAAATCCTACCATCCTGGCTTGGCTCCATGGGTGCAGCGCAGAGGCAAATTCTGCCAATGCCATATCTGCTGTTCCCCAGGTTCTGTACCTAGGCAATCCAATGTCTGCTTCTGCTGCCAATGCTGCCTCTGAGCAATCCAATGTCTGTTGCTGCTGCAAATGCTTCCTCTGCTGTGCCACTGCATCTAGCCCTAGGACCCACCCTCGGGGTTATGGGGATGTCTTTCAGCTCAAAGAGAGCCATCATTCAGCAGCATCAAGAAACAGCCAATCCAGCCCTGGGACCCACCATCAGGGGTTAGGGGCCTACGTTACCAGTAGGGAGGGCTGTGCCACTGCATCCAGAAGCTGCCACTGTATCCCTAGGACCCACCCTTGGGGTTATGGAGACGTCATTCCACTGCATCAAGAAACAGCCACCCCAGACCCAGGACCCGCTGTCAGGGGCCTATGTTACTGGCAGGGAGGGCTGTGTCCAATATCTAGAAGCTGCCACTCTAGCCCCAGACCAGGACCCACCCTCAGGGTTCTTGTGCTCTGTCATTCCCCTCATGGAGCGCTGTCATTCCACCTTTTCTTTATGCAACCTGCTGTTCATGGCGAAAGAGAGAGCGAGAGAGTGAGATAAATAAGAGAGAGTGAGAAAGTCTCTCCACTGCTAGAAGGAGAGACAGATACGATCCCACCCATGCTGTCACCTGCACTATATGGCCACTTTTAGCCAGAGAGAGAGAGAGAGAGAGAGAGAGAGGCTCCCCACTAGAATGAGAGAGATGGAGGGGAAGAGGTAGGTGTATCCATCCACCTCAAGCTGCCACCTGCCAGAACCAGGAAGAATTTCCATTTGTGCTCATGCGCCCGATGCCCATTGCCCACATCCAGCATCAAACCTACCAGAGTGAGATAGAATATAACACAATGTATTATATGTGCCTGTCTGCCTGTGTGCGTTCCTGTACCTGCTACCACCTATCACATGATTGAATGAAGTGCACTAATTCTAGGGACATCATTCAACTCCCATAGGCTTTAGGCTGTCATTCCACTGTACCTGAATCAGTCATGCCCTCCCATCCCAGGAACCATCAACGAGATTCTGGGACCATCATTCCAGTCACTGGGGGCTGCATTCCATTCCACTGCATCTAGAAGCCTGGTGTCCACATGCCAGCCTGTCCCCCACCACCACCACACATGTATGCCCACAGAAGCTGCTGGAAAAAAAGCCCCTCCAACCACCAGCTCCCACCACCTTCTTCCCACTGCCAAGGAGCCTGTCTCTCTTTCTCTCTGGCACACCCACACAGACACAAGCCCTGCCCTTCCTGGGGGGCTGTTTGCAAGTTGAGACCCTGCTGATGCCTGACACATCTTTGGGTTAATACCTTAACTACGCTACATGTGGTGCCAGGTGCTGCTCGTAGGGATCAACAAGCTGTATGAGATTCTGCCACCTGCCAGCCAGAAATTCAGCACAGAGGGATAAAAGATATGGTCAAGTAAAACAAAGCTCATAACAATAGCAACAAATATAACTTTTATTAACAAAACAACAACAACATCATTATAAAACAAAAACCAAACATTTTAAACTAGAAAGGAAACTTATCTACTCAGTCTTTGGGCCTTCCCCCCGGAACTTGGGGGAAAGGCAGAACACGGGAGCAAGGTGCAGGGTAAATCACACCCAACGGCATTTGGAAGCCGTGTTGGACAGCATATTCAATGGCTCCTGCCATGGCCGCCTACCACTTGGAGACCAGATTGTGGAAGAGTTCCAGGTTGGCCATCTCAGTGGAGACGTACTTGGAGACGTACTGCAAGTATGCCTCAACCTTCTTTTTGCGTACCTCGACCACCTGGAACCGTTCCACCAGTTGGTTCTCCATGGTGGCTGCTTGCTGCTGTAGGTCAGCCACAAAGTCCCAGGTGGGCCTCTCCACCTCGGCCCAAAAGGCCCTTGCTTCTGCAGACTCCCGGGGCCCAGGGGACTCCACATCGGAGCTGGAGGAGGGGGAAGGGCTTTTATGGCATTGCTTTTGGGTTGCCTTCCCCCCCTTCTTCTGGCGCTGATGCTCCAGCTCCATGGCCATGCCAGAATCCTGCAGCCTAGTCACCTTCTGGCCATGGAGCTTCTCAATATGGGCAATTAGCCCCGATGTGGTCCCCTCTCTCTGCCTCCTTAATCTTTTGTAGCAGTTCTAAAGAACATAAAAAGATAGGAACATAATAAGTGCCATACTGCATCAGACCAATGGTCTGTGTCAACCCTGCCTGCATTCTGTCTCCACAAGTGGGTGGGTGGCCAATATCTCTCTGCAGGGGACTTCCATTCCTAAGAGGTCATAGGGCAATCCATTCCCTTGTGTTCCAGCCCCCGTACCTTACCTTGCAGATGGCATATTTGTCACCCTTCTCATAAAACCACCAGACATCAGACTGGCTACGCGGTGGCACTGGCAACCTCCGCCTTGGTGTCTTCGTGAGCCTGGCACCGGCAATGGATTCCTCCTCATCCTCCTCACCCTCTCTGAAACAGGAACACATAAACAAGTTAACACCACCTAAGTAATATCATGCATTTATGATGATGCCTCTAGTCCTCCCTCCCAGTGACCCTGGCTGGCACATGCAAATCCTGCCCACCTTGGGGTGCTAGTAGTGATGGCAACTGGAAAGACCCTTTCTGTAATGTACAAATCCTGCCCTCCTTGGGATGCTAGGGATGGCAAATGGAGAGACCCTTGCTGGCACATGCAAATCCTGCCCTCTTTGGGGTGCTAGGGATGGCAACTAGAAAGACCTTGGCTGGCACGAGCAAATCCTGCCCTCCTTGGGGACTAGGGAGGGACGGCAATGGAGATACCCTGGCTGGCATGTGCAAATCCTGCCCTCCCTGGGGTGCTAGGGATGGCAACTGGAAAGACCCTGATGGCACATGCAAATACTGCCCTTATTTGGGGGTGCTCGGTAGGGATGGCAACTGGAGAGTGGAGACCCTTGCTAGGGATGGCTGGCACATGTTTGGGTGGGGGTGCTCGNTCCAATATCTAGAAGCTGCCACTCTAGCCCCAGACCAGGACCCACCCTCAGGGTTCTTGTGCTCTGTCATTCCCCTCATGGAGCGCTGTCATTCCACCTTTTCTTTATGCAACCTGCTGTTCATGGCGAAAGAGAGAGCGAGAGAGTGAGATAAATAAGAGAGAGTGAGAAAGTCTCTCCACTGCTAGAAGGAGAGACAGATACGATCCCACCCATGCTGTCACCTGCACTATATGGCCACTTTTAGCCAGAGAGAGAGAGAGAGAGAGAGAGAGAGGCTCCCCACTAGAATGAGAGAGATGGAGGGGAAGAGGTAGGTGTATCCATCCACCTCAAGCTGCCACCTGCCAGAACCAGGAAGAATTTCCATTTGTGCTCATGCGCCCGATGCCCATTGCCCACATCCAGCATCAAACCTACCAGAGTGAGATAGAATATAACACAATGTATTATATGTGCCTGTCTGCCTGTGTGCGTTCCTGTACCTGCTACCACCTATCACATGATTGAATGAAGTGCACTAATTCTAGGGACATCATTCAACTCCCATAGGCTTTAGGCTGTCATTCCACTGTACCTGAATCAGTCATGCCCTCCCATCCCAGGAACCATCAACGAGATTCTGGGACCATCATTCCAGTCACTGGGGGCTGCATTCCATTCCACTGCATCTAGAAGCCTGGTGTCCACATGCCAGCCTGTCCCCCACCACCACCACACATGTATGCCCACAGAAGCTGCTGGAAAAAAAGCCCCTCCAACCACCAGCTCCCACCACCTTCTTCCCACTGCCAAGGAGCCTGTCTCTCTTTCTCTCTGGCACACCCACACAGACACAAGCCCTGCCCTTCCTGGGGGGCTGTTTGCAAGTTGAGACCCTGCTGATGCCTGACACATCTTTGGGTTAATACCTTAACTACGCTACATGTGGTGCCAGGTGCTGCTCGTAGGGATCAACAAGCTGTATGAGATTCTGCCACCTGCCAGCCAGAAATTCAGCACAGAGGGATAAAAGATATGGTCAAGTAAAACAAAGCTCATAACAATAGCAACAAATATAACTTTTATTAACAAAACAACAACAACATCATTATAAAACAAAAACCAAACATTTTAAACTAGAAAGGAAACTTATCTACTCAGTCTTTGGGCCTTCCCCCCGGAACTTGGGGGAAAGGCAGAACACGGGAGCAAGGTGCAGGGTAAATCACACCCAACGGCATTTGGAAGCCGTGTTGGACAGCATATTCAATGGCTCCTGCCATGGCCGCCTACCACTTGGAGACCAGATTGTGGAAGAGTTCCAGGTTGGCCATCTCAGTGGAGACGTACTTGGAGACGTACTGCAAGTATGCCTCAACCTTCTTTTTGCGTACCTCGACCACCTGGAACCGTTCCACCAGTTGGTTCTCCATGGTGGCTGCTTGCTGCTGTAGGTCAGCCACAAAGTCCCAGGTGGGCCTCTCCACCTCGGCCCAAAAGGCCCTTGCTTCTGCAGACTCCCGGGGCCCAGGGGACTCCACATCGGAGCTGGAGGAGGGGGAAGGGCTTTTATGGCATTGCTTTTGGGTTGCCTTCCCCCCCTTCTTCTGGCGCTGATGCTCCAGCTCCATGGCCATGCCAGAATCCTGCAGCCTAGTCACCTTCTGGCCATGGAGCTTCTCAATATGGGCAATTAGCCCCGATGTGGTCCCCTCTCTCTGCCTCCTTAATCTTTTGTAGCAGTTCTAAAGAACATAAAAAGATAGGAACATAATAAGTGCCATACTGCATCAGACCAATGGTCTGTGTCAACCCTGCCTGCATTCTGTCTCCACAAGTGGGTGGGTGGCCAATATCTCTCTGCAGGGGACTTCCATTCCTAAGAGGTCATAGGGCAATCCATTCCCTTGTGTTCCAGCCCCCGTACCTTACCTTGCAGATGGCATATTTGTCACCCTTCTCATAAAACCACCAGACATCAGACTGGCTACGCGGTGGCACTGGCAACCTCCGCCTTGGTGTCTTCGTGAGCCTGGCACCGGCAATGGATTCCTCCTCATCCTCCTCACCCTCTCTGAAACAGGAACACATAAACAAGTTAACACCACCTAAGTAATATCATGCATTTATGATGATGCCTCTAGTCCTCCCTCCCAGTGACCCTGGCTGGCACATGCAAATCCTGCCCACCTTGGGGTGCTAGTAGTGATGGCAACTGGAAAGACCCTTTCTGTAATGTACAAATCCTGCCCTCCTTGGGATGCTAGGGATGGCAAATGGAGAGACCCTTGCTGGCACATGCAAATCCTGCCCTCTTTGGGGTGCTAGGGATGGCAACTAGAAAGACCTTGGCTGGCACGAGCAAATCCTGCCCTCCTTGGGGACTAGGGAGGGACGGCAATGGAGATACCCTGGCTGGCATGTGCAAATCCTGCCCTCCCTGGGGTGCTAGGGATGGCAACTGGAAAGACCCTGATGGCACATGCAAATACTGCCCTTATTTGGGGGTGCTCGGTAGGGATGGCAACTGGAGAGTGGAGACCCTTGCTAGGGATGGCTGGCACATGTTTGGGTGGGGGTGCTCGTGCTCATGCCTGACTGCTGAAAGAGTCCCCCACAGTACCCTCTCTCTCTGTGGCAGACATCGGCTGCCACCTGCTGATTCCCACTGTTTGTGCCCGACTGCCCACCACCCACACCCCAGTGAGTTCACTCTAAAGGATAGTATTCTTCTTGTCCTCAAAGTAAAAAAAAAGTTTACAAACCTGGCAGGAGTGGCAGCACCTCCTGTGCCCAGCTCTTGCTCCTCCTCCACCACCACCGAAGGTGCTGCAGCTTTCAGCAGCAACCTCCTCTTCCTCCTCCTCCACCACTGGCTCCAGGAGCACCACCTTTGCCCCCTGGCATTTATTCATAACAGTCTTTTTCATTTTTTTCCCCAAAACACCAGCCAAACAAACAGTCACCCACCAACTCACCAACTAGCCAAACCAACACAGTCAAACCAACACACAAACACAGCCAAAACACACGAAACAAACCCAAACAGCCAGCCAGCCACACCACACATGCTCTCTCACCACACAAGCTCCGCACACTCTCAAATTTCTGATTTCCGTCTTCAGACACAATCACGGGACCACACGATAACAGACCAAAACCGAAACTTATCTCCAAATGACTGAACCAAACCGATCGCCACCGAACCAACAACTGAATCTGAACTCGGATCCCAGACCAAACGACTGAACCCAAACTCGGCTACTGAACTGAACGACCGAACAACCAAACCGCGACCTGTTCGCCCATCCCTAGTTTTACAATCCTAGAATTAAAATAATGCAGGTCGAAGAGCAATGTTGTTTTTCAAGAGCAATTTCATAATCAAAATGACACTTTCAAAGTTATGCTACGATTGTCAAGATGTCAGAAGGAAATTGCCAATTTGGCATTGTGAGCTTTTTCAAAGCAATGTAAAACATTACAATTTTCTAAACAAAATTTTCCTTGACATTCTAATGTGATTAATATTTCTAAGCTAGCTCTCTATTAAAAATACTTCATTAACAGCAACAAAGGGACATCCTGAACCATGCAGCCTGCAAGGTTGGTGTGGTTAAAGCATACCAATTTCTGTGACCTGTGGCACAGGTGTCTGAGATAAGGTACAATTTCCATTGCCCATGGTAAAGGTGTGTGGATTAGCACATTTGAGTGCTATGATTTGACTTTCCCAACTCAGTAGATCATTTCCCTCATTTACAGATAGGTTGACTGAAGAGGTAATTTTGTCTTAAGACCAAGCAGGACTTGAACTCACAATATTTAGAGAGATGTAGTTAAGTACCTCAACTACTCAGTGTTGGTGGCAGTGGGGAAGAAGGGGGAAGAGTGCTGTTATTTGCCTTGGAGTACACCTTAGGACCCCAAGCTAGACACGATAGAAAAATCTTGTACATAATATATGAAACAAGCCATGGAGAGAAGAAGCAGGTGAGGTTGAGCACAGGAAAATCCTGAGACAATGTAAGCCAGCACAACAGCCTGTGGTTGAAATTAGAACTGGAAATAAATAGTATATTTTATATTCAGGGATATTATTCACAATTTTGGACAGCCCTCCAAATATTTGAATGATATCCACAACCAAAACAAATATTCACATATCCAGTTATTCAATTATTTTAGTTTGGATACTTTGATTATTTCACTTTATTTCTGGTCATTCATATTTCAGTTACTTCATTTCATGCTAAATACCAAAATGAAAAAACCAAAATGTCCAGAGCAGATATCTGGTAAAGGCAAAGCGGATCAGAATGCCTGCTTCATTGTATCTGAATCAAAGTAGGCAAATTCATTGGCAAAGTATTTGTTGTGAAGATTTGTTTCAGCTCCAATTGCAATACACTGAGGGCTTAACTTTAAGAAATGTTTGTTGTTATTGTTGTTGGTTAGAAAGAGAGGTTTGAAGGAGGGCAATGAGAGGACACTGGTTCTTTCAAAGGCAATGTCCCCACAGTACCTGAGGCATCTGGGCTGGAAGGAATTGCAATTAGGTGGATTCAGAAATGGCAAGAGCCGTACTCTGCAGAGGTACCACCCCCAGAGTAATTGAATTGGAAATGAGAGGTCCCTTGCCTCCCGCCCCGTCCCCGGTATTATGTTCTCAGAGTAACTGATCCCAACTGCTCACAGTCAGCTTCTGCATTGTGAGATAGTCCTATTCAGTTCTACTTTAAATCAGGGTGGGAGACCCAAAAAAAGCATTACCCATGGTGGTTGTGCAAATTTTTAGCAAGCAGCTCCCCTAAGGTACAAGACAGCTACTGGTACTGCTGCCTCCGTCAAAAAAAACCTAACAGGGCCCTTGGGCAGATAGTAACACAGAAATTGCCCTACAACAGCAGCCACTGAGGGACACAGGACTCCAAATGCACAGTATAATATGGGCTGTTTGCTAGACATGGCAGGGATCCCAGGCCACCTTATCTCTCCTCTGAGTGTCACCTTAAATCGCTCCCTGAGTCACAGGGAATCTCCTCAGCCTAGGAGTGAAGCATGGATGGAGGGATCCATCTTCTCTTCTGACTGAGCTGGTGAGAGGGATTGCGTGGAAGCAAGCAGACTCCCCCATTGGGAAGGGAAAGATGCTTGCTCTAGGCTGAAGCTGGTGGGGGTGTCACTGGCTTCAGGGGACAGGCTGAAGCAGAGTCAGGATAAGGGGCCAGTCCTGCAGTGCTAGGAGCAGTGTGCACAGGCACATGGGGTGTGCACTAGGACCCATGTCATTTTTCATTTTCATTTTTTGTTGTTATTAACTAATTTTCATTTTTTGTTATAAGTTTCGATTTCAAGCAATAATGAAGATTTTGTTTTCAGTATCATTTCTGTTGTGAGCTGCCACCAGTGGCAGAAGTGCCAGCAGACACCTGCCACAGGTTTCTCAGAGGTTGAACTCCTTCTTCCCTTTCTCATTATAATGCAGTAGGCCTTTTTTACAGGGACAGCACAGCAGCACCAATGGGTGGAGATGGGTGTGGATGGGTGGGTGAGCACACCCAGCGAACACCTGGCGGCGCTGAGTAGGGAGACGTTTACATGGACAGTGCCACGGGGGGTTTTGGGAAGGAAAGGGGAGGGGTCCGCAAACACCCAGCGCCCAAACACCCATCCCGGGAAACAACCGGAAAACACCCGTGCAAGTACACAGACGCACAGCAGAGCCGCACACACACTGCAGGCAACAGAAGCACACAGGGATGGGAACACAGCCCAGGGGGAGCAAGGAGGGGGGAATGCACCTGCACAACATAGGCAACACCCCTACACCCCCCACAGAGGCACCCACACAAGGGGAGAGGGCACAGCAAAGCACCGAACAGCCGCCCTGATGCCCGCATGTCCCACGCCTCCCGCTCCAGCTGCTGCACCATCGTGCCCAGGCACAAGATTGCCAGCAGCATGACAACAGTAGCTGCAGGAGAGAAGGGACAGGGCCATGGGGAACACCCTAACCAATGGGCCCCGGGAGGACTGGGGGCAGCAACACCACCAGGGACCCATCCCACATGCTGACAGCCCCCCCCCCAGAATACCCCGGCCCCCGCACGAAGGGGCATCAGTCAGGCCACAGGCTGGGTGCACATCAACCCCTAATCACGCTCAGCGGCCCAGTGCCCATGGTGCCGCCGCCCATCCATCACCGCCACCACAGACNAACCGGCTCCACACAGCCCTGGCACAGAGCCCAGACCACCTGGCGCCAGGCCTCCCCTCCCCAACACACATTGACAGCAGAGCTGCACACACACAGCGGGGAGCAGGCGCACACAGGGAAGGGCACACGGCCCATAGGGGGCAAAGAAAGGGGGAAAGGGACCCACACAACACAGGCAACACCCCCCCACACACACCCAGAGGCACCCGCACAAGGGGAGAGGTCACAGCAAAGCACAACACCAACACACCAGGAAAGGAACACACAAGCCGTAATTAAAAGATGGGGAAACAGCAACAGGGGGCAACAACAAACAACAGGGCAGGGAGGGGGATGGGGCAACAGAAGGAGGCGGACCAGGGCCAGAAGAGGCAGGCCTGGGGCAGAACCCCGGTCAATAGGGCCAGCGACCCCATGCCTGGCGCCAGCACTCACCCTGCGTGCAGCCAGTGCAGCCGCTCCAGGAAGAGCAGGAGGAGCTCCACCAGCTCCCCCTGCTCCCGGGTCTGCTCCACGATCATGACCTGCACTGAAGGGGACAGAGGAAGAGGAGACAGTCATCAGAGTGGGCCGCGGGCACCCAGGAACAGAACCCCCCACGGAGGGGCACAGACACAGGGCCTGGTAAAGCAGCAGCACACTCACGGATGCCATCGAACAGCCGCCCCATCACCCGCATGTTCCAGGCCGCCCACTCCAGCTGCAGAACCATAGCCCCCAGGTGCAGGATTGCCAGCAGCATGACAATAGTAGCTGCAGGCGAGAAGGGACAGGGCAATGGGGAACGCCTGCACCTACGGGCTCTGGGATGGCCAGGGGCAGCAACACCACCAGAGGAACACCTCCCACACAGAGAGTGCCACCACCCGGTAGACAACCCACACCCCTGAAGCAAGGGGGAGTGGAGGGGCCAAAGCCCAGGGACAGCACAACCCCTACTCACGCTCAGCTGCCCAGAGCCCATGGTGCCACCGCCCATCCATCACCACCACCATTGACGGGCTGCACCAACTGGGGGAAACAGAAGAGGGGAGGGTCATGGCCACACCAACATACAGGCAAGGCCAGGGGGTGCCTGGATGGCCGACCACCACCTATACCTCCCTTTGAGTAACCCCAGGCAGCAGCACCCAGCAGGGAGGCAGTCAGGGGAACACACACCTCACAGCCGGTGCCCACCACACAGACCTGGAGCCCCCCAGTAAACACCAAGCACACCCCCTGCACACAACCACACAGATGGGGGCAGGAGGGTCGCCAAAGGGGAAGGGGCACCCAGACACCACATCAGCAACAGATTCAAGGCAGGACAGGACAGGACATCACATAAGATCATTACTTTATTGGTGCCGGGGAAAGCGGGCCCCCAAGCACAGAGAGACAGAGCAGGGGGGTACTGGAGCATCCGCGGCTGGGCATGAAAGGCACAACAGGAGGACACAGGAGCGCCTGCGTAGGGCATGTTAGGGCACCTGGGCAGCCCCAGAGGGAAGGGGCAGTGGTCACACAGAGAGGGCAATGGGGTCCAGGGACTCCAGGAGGCAGCCAGCAGTGATGCAGAAGGCAGCACACAGTCTGCTTGGAGGCACGGGGCACCGTCCCAGGCACCAGGGTGGCAGCGAGCAGGTGGCAGCAAGGTGGTGCTCATGGATGGTCCAGTAAGCGCTCCCGGGGCAGCTATCCTGGCGCCAGACCCTCCCAGGTGAACAGGCCTCTTTGGAAGCCGTGGATGTGCATATGAGCATCCACCAGGTAGTGTGGAAGGAGAGGATCCGTACCTGCAGCCGTAGCCCATATAGCTGAGCTGGAAGGTTCCTCACCAATCGAAGGGTGGTGAGCTCCGCTGCGGTGGGGTTCCTGGTCCGGAGCGGGCCACCAACATCAGGAGTCAGCAAGTCCAGGTTCCACAGGAGGGCCCCCACATCCGAGGGTGCGTGCGGGGTGCCGTGCACATGCAGGAGGCTGATGGTGTACAGGGCAGCAACAGGGGGGGGGGCCCAGATTGCAAGGTGAAACTGTACCTGGGTAGCTCCATCAGCAGGCGAGCCGCCATGACCTCTGCAGTGGTCCACGACACCACAACAGCGGGTGGGTGCCCCCAAGCAGGCTGGCAGAGGGGGGCAAAGGCAAGCTTGAGGGAATGGTCCCAGCATGCCTGGGCCCTGACTTGGTGCCCCATCGTCCACATGTACCACGACAGGAGCCAGAAGCCATCCCCCACCGACTGGCGAATGCCCACCAAAATCTGAATGTCAGGGCTCTGCCAGAAGGCCCACAACAGCGTGTCTGGCACAGGGAGACCACCCCTCCCTGACATCCCTGGATGAGGGCCCCACAGAAGGGCTGGCCATGGCAGCAGTAGGGCTTGCTCTGGGGACGCAGGCAGGAGACAGAGGGATACCGCAACTGGGACAAGCACACACCGAGCGGATACCCTTTCCCACAGACAGCCTTGCATGCCAGAGATAGGCAGGCCCGCTGTGGACAGGGTGCCGCAACCCACACACAAGACAGCAGAAATGCTGCACAGCTGCCAAGTTAAGAAAGGTGTCCATGGCCAGGCAATGCGTCAGGGCGTGGAGCCAAGCCAGGCACTGCATCCACAGCAGGCACTGCTGCAGCTTGCAAAGGCAGTCCCAGGCTGTGGGGACTGTAGCATGGTTGCGGAGGCAGGGGTACCCAGAGATGCAACTGGTCCAAGCCGCCCCCGGCAGGCATGCGGCCGGCGCGCTCACAGGGATGCTCAGCCAGTCCCAGCACCTGCTTGCCGCCCCAGCACACCCCCTGTGCAGCACCAACCCCTGCCCAGTCTCCACCGGCCTACACTGTACATAAGGGACACGCTGTGGCCAGGTGGCTGTGGGGCGGAGGGGCTATAGCACGGGACCATGCAGCACTCAGAGAAAGGTGATCCCAGGCTGGGTGCAGATGGAGGAGCTCCCACGACATCAGGGGCGGGTGGGCTGTGGGCACAGGTCTGACAGCGGAGCACACCGCACTAATGATGCGTGCCAGTGTTGTGTGTCAGGGAGTGGGAAGCCGCAGACCCATGCTGACAGGGGATAAGGACCCACGGCCCAGGGCAAGGTGGGTGTCTGTCCGACGCCGTGCCCTGCTGGGCTCCGCAGCGACCCTGCACCGGAGCCCTGGGATGGGCCAGTGCCCCTGTACCAACGTGCCTAGGGAGGAGCAGCCCCACGCAGCTCTGAGGGGAACAGGGATGACATCTGCCACCGCACTGCTGCCTGGGCAGCCGACCACCAGCCAGCGCCAGACCCACACCCATGTATGCAGGTCTGGGACCCCTTCCAAACTGCAGGGCCCTACCCATTACCTGCATCTTGCCCTCCATTCCATGTGGGGCCTACTGGGTCCAGGGACCAGGACCCATGGATTGCCTGGAGGCAATCACCCTCCCTTCACTGTCGGCTGTGGGGTGCACTGGCCCCGCACATGCCCGCCGGCCAACACAAGCTGGGTCGTGTGAGCAGGTTCAGTGCACACTTGAGCCTGCCACCTCCACTGCATGAGGCATCGATGGTTTAGCCTCCAGCCCCACCAGCTGGCCAGGTAGTTCACAGAGCCCCCGACCTGCCAGTGCCCACCTGCATGCTGCACAACCCACCCACCCCATGTGTCCCCGGACAAAGAAAATGACAGCAAGGTATAAGTACAACACCTTTATTGGGGGGGACATATAAAATGGAGTGGGGTGGGGCTCAACATTTGCAGTGGCCTCCCCCCCTCTTGGCCACACCACCAGGGCTCGCGGGTCAGCATGCCCTGGCTGCAGCTGACCGCAGGGCTCTCTGGGCTGCCAGTCTGGCCTCCCCGTCATGCACTGGCTGCTCCATATTGGCCTCTGCTATTGGACCCTGGTTGGAGGAGCAACAATGGGTTACGGGATCACTGTGTGCACTCACCTCTGTCCCTTGTCAGTGCACTGGCACTTGGGTGCCCCATAGGGGTCTGGGAAGCCCCATCCTCCCCACACAAGCAAGGCATGTGCCGTAGGGTGCTCCATGAAGATGCCCCCCCCGGGGAGGTCCACCCATGGTATCACGGCACCTGCCCAGTCACGTACTGAGGCACCATGCAGGTACACATGCTCCTGGAAGTGACTGTCGCTGCCCATCCCATCTACCACGTTTGTGGAGTGTGGGTTCCACAATGTGTTCCCTACCGGGGTCCCGCCTCACACAGTTCCCCAGTTTCCCATTGGGGCCCCCCTCCAGGAGTTGCACACCATAGCCCCCGGGGGCCTGGGGTGCTGAGGCCTTGCCTGTGGGGGTGGAGTGGCCTCCATGGGTGGTTGCTCAAACTGGAGTGCACGGTCTTGGGGTGGGGGTGTCGCCTCCCGGTGGAGGGGTCGGGGTGGCAGCAGGGGCAGCACCACTGGGGGTGCAGGCTGGACGGGCAGCCCTGCAAGTGGGTCCGGCCACCCCATGTGGGGGAGCGGGAGTCCCTGGACCAGGCCCGGATAGGGTTGCTTCTGGGGGAACCACGGGTGACTGAGGTGCAGGGGTGGGTGCACCGGCATCAGTGGGAAGCTGCCATGCTGTTGGTTGGCTGCCGGCCCTCCTTCCATGGCATGGTGTGGCCTGTCGCACTGCGAATCACGCCGCAGGGCCTCCATGGCCTCCCCCATGAGGTCCATGAGCCATACGGCCTGACCCTCCAGTCTGTCACAGGCGCGCTGCTGCTCACCTTGGAAGATGGCAGCCTGGCGCCTGTCCCAGAGGTGCTTGGTGTGGGACCGGTCCATCATCACAGCCAGGATCTCTGGGTCCCTGTCCCCCTCCCCTCTGATGAGCTCCCTGGTGAGCGAGAGCTCGCGGGAGTGCACCTCGGCTAGCCGTTACGATTCCACCAGCATCTCCCTGATGAGGTCCTTCCTCTGGCGCCGGTTCCTGGCCTGCATCTCCCGGTTCCTCTCCACTCTTCCAGCAGCTGTGCCCCTCACACAAGTGGGTGCCTTATCCGTTAACAGGAGGTTGGACAGAATGTTAGTGCACCCAGCCACTGTGCTCCGCTGCTCGCTACCACATATCCTATGGTGCCGGCCCCTATATTGTGGCTTCCCCCCTCTGCCCTCCCCAGTGGGACCCCCCTGCCCTACCCTCTTGTGGGATCACCCCCTGGCTGCAGATCGCTGCAGGTGGGGCCCGGGTCCGTCCTGTGTTCCATGGCGGTCACTGTGGATCCACCTGCCCCCACCACCCTGCCACTGTTGAGCCCTGCTGCTTGTGATTGCTTGCCCCTGGGTGAACTCCTCCTCTACCTCTGCCCCCAGCCCCTCCATGGCCCGTGTGCCCTGCCATGGAGGGTGGCCCACCTGGTGGGGGGGGAACTGCCTGGCCCCCCTCATCCACCTCCTCCTCCGCGATCTCCACCTTGTGCACCTCCAGGCTGGCTTGAGCTGCAATGGGAGGGGGTACCATTACTGTTTGCCGGCCCCCGGCCCTGGCTGAAGCAGCTCTGTCCGGGCTGATCCCCCCCAATCCCCTCCCCCATCCCCACTGGGGTGATCATACCTGGATCCTGTTTCTCTGCCTCCTGGGGGCCATTCCGGGTCTCTGTGTGATCCCCTGTCCCTGTGACCAGACAGCCTGTGGGCACGCGCAGAGTGTGGTGGTCCGGTGCTCGGATCCCCAGGGTGCCTCCTCCCCCTGTGGGACGGGGCTGTCCCCTCCTGCTTCGTGGCCAGCCTCGCCAGGGGCACCCTCCCCCTCTTGCTCTGTGGGGTCTGTCGGGGTGTGTGTGTGACCCTGCACCTGCCCCTGGCGAAGGTGCTGCCGTGTGCGCAGAAGGCCACGTTGTCCCTGTCCATGCAGAGGAACTTGTCCAGCTCCTCCTGAAACTCGGCTGTGTGTATGGCCCGGCTGGACTTGAGATTATTGTCTCTGATATTTTTTTATCCGGACCTCAAGTCCTTTGCCTGCTGCATGCATTGGGTTACATCCCTATTGTACCCCTGCCACTGCATCTCCTGGGCGATGGCTTCATAGACCTGTCTGGTCTTGTAGCTTTGCACCAGGTCGTGCGCGACCTTTCCAGAACTCCCCCCACATGCGTATAAAGTCCCTGACCACCTGCTTGGACCAGGGCTCCCCCTTTTGGGACCCACGTGTGGGGGGCCAACCAGCTAGGCGACATGGGTCCCGCCCTGTGGATGTGGTTGCTGTGGTGGTGGTTGTGTCCTGTTGGGGGTAGTGCGATAAGGGTTACTACCGCTTCTGCTCCACCCACTCCATTCTCCACCCACTCCATGCTCCATTCCACTCACTGCCTCCCCAGCTTCCAATCCCTCCCCCTCAAACCCAGCCCCAGGGGAACACTGAATAAAATAAAAACACAACATGCTTTCCACTTCAGGTACTGCATGCTCTTATGATATTTGTATGGATTGTATGTTTGACAGGGCCGGAAGGCCAGTGCAATAAAATTGTAATTGTAATTCATAAGTACTGCATGCAACTCACTCCCCGATCATCCCCGCCACCCCTCAGCCCCACTGCAGGCAGCTCCTCCTCAGTATGTCACAGACAGACTCCAGCGCCCATCCTCCTCTCTCCCAGACTGCTGTCACTGCTCTCGCCACCGTGCACGCAGGGACCAGCACCAATAGCCTCTCACCTCCTGACTCCCCTCTGCAGCCAGCTCCAGCCTCGCTCCACTGTCACTGTTCACTTCTGCAGAGCTGCACCCTGCACCCCAAAAGATTCAGAGATTCCCTCAGCCCAAGGCTGCATGGCACATCACTGCTGCTGCCTCTGACTCCCACAATGTGCAGGGCAGAGCAGCGCTGTTCAGCTTACACTTCTGGTCCCTCCGACTTGATCCGTCCCAGAGACATGATGCAAGTCCAATGCAAAGGGCTCTCTCTCAGTAAACTTTGACAAATGGATCAGCAGGCAGTGCCATGTGGGCTAGTTAGTTACCATAAGGATCCTGTGTCCCGCCCCCTCCAAAGCATGAACCCCATGGCAAATGTCCCGCCTGTTCCTATGGTAGCTATGCCACTGAATGACCCACCCTCTTTATTATGCTGGAAGAAAGGAAGAACCAGGTCACATTGGCTTTCCTCCACTAAATATATGTATTTTTCCCATAACGAAAAAAATATATTCTTTGATCATGTTCTACAAGGAAACCTTTAATAATTATTTACTCAAAAAGTTAATATTCCTCTTGACATCTCTCTTCCATCCTGTGATCTGTTTTTTATTCCTATATTATCTTCTAACACTTCTCATAAATAAAATGCAGTTGCTTATAATGGAATTTGCAGGGATGGAGATCCTGTGCCAAATCCTACTGAGAGATACAGAAATACGATCAAAGATTCTGCATCAGTCACCGTTCAAGCAGAAGCAGCAGCATAGTTAGAAATAATTTCAAATTACTTTTCCCTTTATGTCTCAGAAAGCAATTATATAAAATAATATCAGAAATACTGACTTCAGGATTATTGTACATAATATTAATTTTGAAATTACAGAATAGCTTTAACTTTTGTAACTCAAATTAATTAAAACACCCACATTTCTTGTGAATCAAATTACATTCTTCGTAGATTGTTACAGAATGGATATGCCCTGTGTAACAACATTACAGATCTTTATGGGAAGGTGAAGACATTGAAAATCAGTTCCATACTGCAAGGCTTCATATAAAACAACAGAACAGAATTAATGGAGCATTTCAGATGCCGTTTTCAACATCTGGTTGAATCAGAAGGACAATTGGATAGTATTTTTGCAAGCTGATGAACATGCTGACAATATACAGCAAGTCAAATTCAAAGCCTTGTATCTTAAACACCAGTGCTCTCCTATCCATGGCTTGCTTGCAACACACTTTCATGTTGCTCGCAACAGCTCAGCAAACAAATGCAAAATACTGAAAGGGATGGCGGAGCATAAAGTGAGAACGCACTGATCTACTATTGTGGGCGATGGGGTGTGTGTGCAGTGATGTTTTTAACCATCTATTCTAGGGTTACTTAAAGAGACAGGTTCATTAGAAAAATAGTAATTTAAAAATGGTTCATTTTTATTTTCTATTTAATGTTTATTTTCTGCTTACTTACAACCATAGAAAATCACTTAACTTTTAAAATAAAGTTGTAACCCACCATAAATCCTGAAATTTGAAAGTGGCTTATGAGGCAAGCACCAAAAAGTTGAGGAGGCCTGTAATGGAGGGACTACAGGCTTGATCCAAAGCCCATCAGAGTACAGAGACTCCTTGTCAAACTATCTTGTCCCTTATTTAGTTGAATTCCTTTATTAATTATTAATTATTATTATTATTATTATTATTATTATAATAAGCATTTAGTATCCCGCCCCTCCTGTCATAGGCAGCTCGGGGTGGAACACAACAATGTATCTCAACAATTAATATAATAAAAAATATAAAACATACTATTACCCCCTCATCTCTCCCCATCTCCCCTGCGAAATGCCTGGTGGGACAGTCAGGTCTTGCAGCTTTTATGAAAGAAGGGGAGGTCTGGGGCCAGATACACCCCCACAGGAAGGGAGTTCCATAGTCTCAGTGCAGACACTGAGAATGCCCTCCCCTGTGTGGTCCCCTGGAAGACTCAGGGGCCCACAAGGAGGGCATCCCCCGATGACCGCTGGGGCTGGTCCAGTACCCGGGGGGTGAAGCGGTCTTGCAGATAAGCAGGGCCCAGACCGTTTAGGGCTTTATAGGTTAAAACCAACACCTTGAATCGGGCTCAGAAGACTATCGGCAGCCAGTGCAGAGAATGGAGCACAGGTGTAATGTGCTCCAGGCAGCCCATTCCCACCAGGAGACTGGCCGCCACATTCTGCACCAGCTGCAGCCTCTGGGCCATCACCATGGGTAGCCCCATGTAGAGTGCATTACCATAGTCTAGTCTAGAGGTGATGAAAGCATGAATGATGGATCGCCAGGTCGGAATCCAACACGTATGGCCTAAGCCGATGTACCAGATGTAATTGGTGAAAAGGTACCCCTCGCCACAGCCTCCACCTGGACATCCAGATGGAGATGTGCATCGAGGAGTACCCACAGACTCCATACCTGGGGAACCAATGGAGGACAGACCCCACAAATGATGGGGGCTGTTAACTCCATCGCCTTCCCCCCCAGCATCACCTCCATCTTGCCGGGATTCAGCTTCAGTCGATTAGCCCTCATCCAATCCCCCACAGCCTTCAGACATCGAGTAAGCACGGAGACTGCGGGGTATGGGTCGGTTGAAAAATAGGTATAGCTGAGTGTCATCAGCATACTGGTGACACCGTACGCCAAGCCTCCTGATCACCTCACCAAGAGGCTGCATGTATACACTGAACAAAACAGGGGACAACACCGAACTCTGTGGGACACCACGTGAGGTCTCGGTATGATGAAACACACTCAGAGTACCACTCATTGGGTTCTCCCAGTCAAGAACGAGCGGAACCATTTGAGAACAGTCCCTCCCACCCCTGCACATTCCCTCAGGCACACCACCAACATCTCGTGATTCACCATATCAAAAGCAGCTGACAGATCTAATAGGACCAACAGGGTCGAGTGGCCCCAGTCCATCTCTCAGCACAGATCATCCACCAAGGTCACAAACGCAGTCTCCGTGCCATGACCCAGATGAAATCCTGACAGAGGGATTCAGAAAACTGACGCAGTCGAGATGACCCGGCAACTGCTGAGCCACCACCCGCTCAATAACCTTTCCTAAAAAGGGAAGGTTAGAGACAGGTTGATAGCTGGCAAGGGAGTCAACATCAAGTGATGGTTTCTTGAGCAGAGGCCATACCACTGCCTCTTTGAGACAGTCCGGTACTCTGTCCTCCTGAAGGGAGGCATTAACCACTCCCACCAGCAACGGCCCCATTGTGTCCTGGAAAAATTTAATTAGTCAAGACAGGCACAGATCTAATTCACAAGAGATGGTCCTAACAGCCCCAAGGGTCTCGACTGCATCAGCGGGTGTCACAGACTGAAATTGATCCCATAAAACCGGACAAGGCATAACTTCCATAACCTCTGGTTCTCCTAGTGTAATAAGTGCAGCGTCAAAATCATAGTGAATCTGAGCGATTTTATCCACAAAATAATTCACAAACCTATCACAGTGTACTGTAGATGACTTCAACCCAGAGTGGAGGGAAGCCGGACTTACCAGCTCCCACACCACCCGGAACAGCTCCGCTGGGCACAATTTTGCAGATGCTATAAGAACAGTGAAAAAAGTTTTTTTTGCTGCCCTCATAGCCTCGGTATATGCTTGTAAACTGGCTCTATGCCACAATCTTTCAGCTTCAGTATGATAATGATGCCACCGTCACTCCAACCGCCGCCCTTCTTGTTAAAGCGTTTGCAGCTCCTCCAAAAACCACGGATGCCGGCAGTGCTGTTGCCTGGGTAGCAGATGTCTAGGAGCCGTCTGATCAATAGCGTCAGTCAGCAGTGTTCCATAGTGCGACGATGTCATCAATGAGATGGTCGCTGAGGTCAGAGGGTAACTTTCCAAGGGCCAACCGGTAACTCCCCGAGGGCCAGCTGTGTCTGCTGCTGTGGGGATAGGGGACTGCTGGTATTGGAAGAGTTGGCTGCCCCTCTGCTCTCCCCTCCCCCACCAGGTAACAACTGCCAGGGTGGGGCCCTTTGGGTGCCAGCCCGAAGGGGAACACCCAAAGGGTGTTGGCCATTAGCTGGACAATGGCACCCACTTCCCCCCCCTTCTGCTCTACTGCTGCTCTGGAAGAGATATTTACAGCTCATCCCTGCTGCTGCTGCTGCTGCTGGACCCACTGTTGTTTTTATTTTGTGGTTTTAAGGGGTTTTGGGGGGGGATGAGGCAGGTGGGGTCTGAGGATGGGGGCATGGGGAATGGGTTAGTGAGGATAGGCCCAATCTCCCTGGTGAGAGGAGGGGAGATGGCCCTTGGGGAGGGTGGGTGGGAGGGTGGGTGCCCCCCGGTGAGACGGGGGGCACCTNGTCCCTCTCGCTGGCTTGTCGGGGCAGCCCATAAAGGGTGGGTGTCAAATAGGGTTCTGTGAGACGGGGGGCACCTCCCATATGATGGGGAAGGGGGACTCCCTGTGAGAGAGGGAGTCCCAGGGAGAGGGGGTGTGGGTGGAGAGGGGAGGGGGTGGAGTCCCTCTCACCGACCTGTCAGGGCAGCATGGGAGGGTTTCCACAGCTATCGGGGTTGTTAGGGGTCAGGGGAGATATGGTCAAAAGGGGAGAGGTGTTTCATCAGTGAGGAGGGAGCAGTGCCTTGTGCCCATTCCCCCCTCAACCCCCCACGTGGGAAGGTTGTGGGTCGAGGCCCAGGAGACCCCAGGCCTTGGTCTGGTGCTGTTAAATATGAGGTCAGTGGTTAATAAGTCATCTACCATCGGGGAGTTAATCCTGGAGTGGGACGTCGATCTCGTGTGTATTACAGAGACCTGGCTGGACCATGAATTGGGCCCTATTCTGGCTGATCATGTTCTGGCTGGGTTCTCTGTGCAGCATCAGCCTCAGCTGGAGGGACGGGGGGTGGGGGTGGGGGGGCGTTGTAGCCATTGTTATCAAGGATGCATTGTCTTTTAGGATGTATCTGGTACAGGCTCCACCAGGTGTTGAGTGCCTCCATCTTGTGTTGGATTTGACCGGGGGCAGATTAGAGGTACTGCTGGTGTACTGTTCACCAAATTGCCCGGTGGCATCCCTACATGCTCTTGCTGATTTGGTATCTGATGTGATCCTCCAGACCCCAAAACTAGTGGTCCTGGGGGATTTTAACATCCACACTGACACCAATCTTGGAGAAGCAAGACATGAGTTCATGGCCTCCATGACAACCATGGGCCTGTCCCAAATCATCTGTGGCCCCACACATGAAGAGGGACATACACTGGATTTCATTTTCTGCACCAGCCTTGAGGCAGGGGGTCAGTTAGTAGAAGTTAGGGGAATGGAGCCCTTGTCATGGTCTGACCATTACCTCCTTAAGGCGTGCATCCTGGCACATGTCAGCCCCCAAAAGGGGTGCAGGACTTATTAGATCGGTCCACCCCCGGAGACTTATGGAACCAGATTAGTTCTGGAATGCTCTGGGGGAGTTTCCCCTGGACATTGACACCCGCTCGGTCGATGATCTCGTAGCCTTCTGGAACATCTTGTTTGTCAAGACCATTAACAGAGTGGCTCCCAGGCGTCCGCTGCCCTCCCGAGTCTCCCACAGATCTCCTTGGTTTACTGAGGGCCTGCGGTGTTTGAAGCAGGAGAGCAAGCGGTTGGAGCGATGGTGGCACTGGACTCGCGATGAGTATGATCGATCTCAGCATAAGAGCAGTTTAAAGGCCTATGCTGTGGCGGTGAAGGCAGCAAGAAGCAGTTCTTCACTGCCTTATTGCATCTGCAAAGTCACGTCCAGTGGAGCTTTTCCGGGTGGTGAAAGGTTTGGTCAGTCCTCCCTGTCTCTGCCTGGACCTGGAGCAATCCAGTGACCGCTGTGACCAGTTTATCGAGTACATTGTAGATAAGATTGCTGGCATCCGCCACGATTTCGGTTCCACAGTTATAGCAGAGGATCATCTTGGATCTATGGATGCCCTGTCCTATCCTGTTTTGTGGAATCAGTTTCAGATGGTATCGCCTGCTGATGTGGAGTCCTTGTTGGGACTGTTCGTGCCACCACTTGTGAACAAGATCCTTGCCCGTCCTGGCTGGTGAAAGTCAGCCAGTAGACACTACGGCCATTGCTTGCTGGGGTGGTTAGTAGGGATGGGAATTCCGGATCTACCGGTATCCGATAATGCCGGTATCGGGCGTACCGGCATTATCGGATTCGGCCCGGTAATCCGGCCCCCGGTACCGGATTTTCGTTGTGCCGGTTTTTTTGCATTGCAGCCATTTTTAAATGGCTGCAATGTCAAAAAAATTAAAGCCCCAGCCAAACTCTTTTTTAAAAAAAAACCCTCCCCGAGTCCAGGCTGCGCGGGTGGAAGGGGGGACACCCCCCACCCACCCTGCCCAGCCTGGCTTTTGTTGTAAAAGATAGAACACAACA
>QEPC01007379.1:605121-632444 GCA_003113815.1 Sphenodon punctatus | reverse complement strand
ATTGCATTGGTTTCAATGGGGACACAGCGCCCCATTGAAACCAATGCAATAAATCCGGCACCGGTATACCGGATTTAATCCGGGAAACCGGTTTTTGTGAAACCGGTAACCGGTAAATCCGGTACCCGGTAATGGGCCCGGTGTCCCGCCCCTAGTGGTTAGTGCCTCCCTTTGGGAGGGCAGGGTGCCTGAATGCCTGAAGGAGGTTGTGGTTAGACCCCTGCTCAAGAAGCCATCTCTTGATATTGATGCTCCTGCCAGTTATCAGCCGGTCTCTAACCTTCCCTTTTTAGGGAAGGCTATTGAATGGGCTGTGGTACGGCAGCTCCAAGAACACCTGGACCGCACCGGTTTACTTGACCCCTCTCAGTCCGGGTTTTGGCCTCTGTATGGTACGGAGACTGCATTGGTGGTCTTGGTTGATGATCTCAGTCTGGCGTTGGACCAGGGTCATCAGACCTTACTGGTCCTGCTAGACCGTTTGACTGCATTCGACACAGTCGATCATGAGGTGTTGGTGTCTTGCCTGTGGGACCGTGCCAAGATTGGCAGGAACAGTCTTGGATTGGTTTAGTTCATTCCTGGATGGGAGAACTCACCAGGTGGTCTTGGGGGAATGTACGTCTTTCCCCCGGGACCTCATGTGTGGTGTCCCGCAGGCTGCTATTCTGTCCCCCCTCTTGTTTAACATCTATATGCAGCCATTAGGGGAGCTCATGAGAGGGTTTCAGAGCATGCAGCGTCATCAGTATGCTGATGACACTCAGCTCTACCTCTCTTTTTCCATTGACCCAGGCCATGCAGTCTCTTTATTTTACCAGTGCCTGTCGGCTGTGGGAACTTGGATGAGGTTGAGCCATCTGCAGCTGAATCCTGACAAGATGGAGGTGATGTTGGTGAGTGAGGGTCTGTGAGGCCTGGGAGTGGTTGAATCTCCTCTGGGGGACGTGTTTCACCCTCCCATGGTCTCACAGGTACGGAGTCTGGGTGTGCTCCTTGATTCATGGCTCAGCCTGGAATCTCAGGTTGTGGCCATGGCAGGGAATGCATTTTGGCAGTTACATCTTGTCCGGCGGCTTTGGATGTATCTCTCAGACTCTGACCTCGCCACTGTCATCCATGCCTTCATCACCTCGAGGCTGGATTACTGCAATGTGCTCTATGTGGGACTGCCCGAGAAGCTGGTCTGGAAGCTGTACCTGGTGCAGAATGCCGCTGCCTGTCTCCGTACTGGGGAGGGCCGCAGGGAGCACATGACATCTGTGCTCCGGGCTCTGCACTGGCTACCTATAAAGCACCAGGGTAGGTTCAAGGTGCTGGTTTTGACCTTTAAAGCCCTTCACAGTCTGGGCCCTGCCTATCTGCAAGATCACCTCACTCCCCATGTGCCCATGTGACCCCTGAGATCGTCCATGGGGGCCTTTTTGGTGGTTCCCCGGGTGAGATGGATGGCCACTGATGTGAGATCTTTTTCAGTGGCTGCCCCCATGCTGTGGAATTCGCTCCCGGAGAAGGCTTGGTTGACCCCCACCCTCCTGTCATTTCAACATTTGTGTAAGACCTGGCTGTTCCATCAGGCTTTTGACAAGGGGGAGGGGAAGGGTGGGGTAGGGTTTGGGAGGGAGGGTGAGTTTTATGATTTGTTTTAAAATTTGTTGATTTGTTTTTAAATATTTTATTGTTAAATCTTTTGTGTTGTTCACCACCCCAAGCTGCCTTTGGGCAGGAAGGGCGGGATACAAGTTTTAACTATATCAATCAATCAATCAATAAATCAATAAATAAAAATAAAAGGCTGGTGCAAAACATGAGATCGAGATTATGTCCACCCTGGTGTCTCAGGCCGCTGACCATCTGGGACAGGGCCATGGCTGCCATGAACTTGTGCTCCACCCCCTGAGGTTGGCATGAATGTTGAGATCCCCCCAGACTAATGCCTTTGGTGACCACACCACTCCCACCACCACCTCTACAAGAGGATGTAGAGAAGCTGTCATACAGGTAGCTGCACAGTATACAAGCAGCACCCCCAAACTGTCCCCCACCAAATCGAATACCAGGTGAAGATCCTCAATCCTTACCATGGTTTGCACCAGATATCTCCTAACTGACCACCGCTCTCTAAAAATCATAGCTACACCCCCCACCCCCCCGGTCCCTCTGACCGTGGCTGATGCTGCACAGAATACCTGGCCAGAACAAGGTCAGCCAAGACAGGTCCCGACTCAAGGTCCAGCCAGGTTTCCATAATGCCCATGAGATTGGCAGCACAGTCCAGGACCAGTTCCTGGATAGTTATTGCTTTGTTGACCACTGATATCGCATTCAAAAGCAGCAGCAGCGAAGGGTCGAGGGTCCTCTGATCTCGATTCCCCTGTCCAGCCGCTAAGGGGTGAGTGAGCTGGACCTGCAATAGGCACCTGTCCCACTTCACTGATCTTATACCACCCCATTTAGATCCATATATCCCCCATCCCATCACGACCCCAATGGCTGAAAGCCTCCCCGGCGCAGCCCCTCAGCCCTGGCCCCCTCCAGCTGCTCCATCCTGGCATCAGGGGAGACTACCCCCCCATAGCACCCACCCTCACACCCCCTACCCCCCTCTGCCACAGAGGGGCAATCCCCCCTTGCCCAAGGACTCTCTCACCGAGGGGGTCTGTTCTTGCCTCCCTAACCCAGTCCCCTTGCCCCTCCCCCCCCAACAAATTTTCCATCCCCCCTTATGTCTCTGTCCCACTCCAAACATAAGAACACAACAACTCCTGCCCTTGCCCACCTGGACTCAGACGCACTGCCTGAGGCGCAGCTGGGCAGCGGGTGGCTTTTGGCCCCACCGGGCCGGAAGTTCATCGGCAAGCCGAGTGCCAGCCCCACTCCCCTCCTCCAACAGGGGGAGGGCATGGATGTCACCTGGGCCGGGCATCTCGGATCTTGTTGGGGATCAGTGCCCCTTCTTGATGGTGGCGATGGTGGTGTTGGAAGCCGCAGCAACGGCAGTGTCAGCAGCAGCAGCGAGGTGAAATGCTGGGGGGATGGAATATGCTCCCCAGGCTGGGAAGCAGGTGGCTTTTGGCCCCACCGAGCCGGAGCTCCGTCGGCGAGCTGAGCGCAGCACCCCCCTCCTCCAACAGGGGGAGGGGCAGATGTCACCTGGGCTGGGCAGCTTGGGTCCTGTTGGAGGCCAAAGCCACTTCTCGGTGGCAGCAGTGGAAGCTACACCAACAGAACCAACGGTAGCAAGGTGAAGCCCTGGGGGGATGGAAAGGCCCTTTGGTCCCTTCCTCCTCTGCCAACGGGAGAGGGGAAAGTAGAACAGGGCCCAAGGTGCCCAGTCACTCCCCGGTAGGCTCTGGTGTGGGCAGGCTGTTGTGGGGCAAGCCCAACTGGCTTCCAGCCCCCTCTGGTGTAACAGGTGCTCCCTGACTTCCACAAACAGGGTGGCCACTTCCACTGCCTCCACCCGATAATGTCCCTCCAATGGCTCATCACCCTTTGGTGGCACCCTTTGACCCTCAGGGCAGCCCCCTCTATATGGAGATTACCTGGGGGAGGAGAAGCAGTCACACAGCTGCAGGTGATCCCTCAGGGCAGCTTTTGCAGCCCAGCCAAGCCCAGCTCTTGCCGGGATCCTTGCCCAGCCCCCTCCCAAAAAATTCTATGGATTATTATTAAAGCTTTTCCTCCCTGTTCTTGACTTGCTCTATAAAACCTTTCTTTAATTTATGCTGCTTCACCTGAATCCACCTTGGGAGGGGAGCCCTGTGAATTCTCAAACTTCTGGGGCCTAAAACCACAAAAATGTTTTTCAGATGACCAAAACAAAGCAGCAACTAAGGCCATTTTTACACAGACATTTTCTTATTGTAACAACGTAAACTTACCCACTATACCAGAAAAATTGTTCCACACAACATTAGCATAGCCTATACTGTGTCCGTTACATAACATAAAATAGCACATTTTCAGACTCTCCACTGACTCCCACAGGCTTTGACTGGGACTCTGTAGGGATTATATATCTTCACAGTCTATACATCTGAGCTTGCTGCAAACAGAACCTGATCCTACTGGGAATTCAGCATGCATGTAACTTTACTCCTGTGAATTGGTCCTTGCTTTTTACTGCCTTTGGAAACAGAAATTACTACTTCATCTTGTGGAACAGGAAGTGGAATATAATGACCCTTACAGGAGAATGATCTCCATAATGCAGTCCTTTCCATGAGGATATTGAAGCTTAATCCAACCATGCACCAGACTCCAGCTAGTAATAGAAGAAGCAGTAGCAAAGTTCATCTGCAAGAGAAAATTTGGAGAAGACATACAGACAGGCCAGACATAAAATTTTAACATTGTTACCTTTTAGATGGTAAAGAAGAAAGAGAATGAACACAGACAGCTTGGAAGCTCTAAGTGTAGAAATATGCAGTTACTGTAGGTCAGTCAAATCTGCTTCAAATCTTTGCCATGCAACCACAGCATGAATGTGCTAGCAAACGAATGGAATCACTATGAAGATTTGCCCCTTTGCATCTTCACAGGCATAGTGGTGGCTGGTGAACTTATAGGGTGCAGCCACACAAACGGTGGAGAACCTGATCCCAATGCGGCCCCGGGGTAGGCAAGCACAGCTACCACACTGCAGGGCCAGTGTGGGGAGCAAGGCAGCTGGTCACCTCCTCGCCCCCCCCCTTAAGGAAATCTGGGAGAATGGGCCATTGTTAGACCTCCTGCCATAGTGCCAGCCATATGAGCAGGCAATGTAATTGGGGCATATCATACCACATCACTTCCCTTCCCTGGCCCAGCCACTATCCTGCCCCACTGTGACATGGGCATGTGGGACTGAAGCAAGCATCCACCACTCAAAGCCCCATAGCAGATCTTGCCTTGAAGTGGAGCAGACAGCAACTGGGCAGACAATTTGCCATGCCTTGAGCAGCCTTACCTCATTGTGTGATTTTTTTAAAATCTTAAACTGTAGTCATATTCAAATCATATTTATGGTTTTTCAACTGTGATGTAATTGGGGTATATCATACCCCATTAGCAGAATAATGATGGTCCAGAGGCTGCACCTGGTGCAGAATGTGGCAGCCCATCTCCTTATGGGGACGGGTCATTGCAAGCCCATCACAATTGCAAGCTGCGTCCGTATGTCTCTGGCCCGGACCTGGCCTCCCTCATCCATGCCTTCATCACCTCGCGACTCAACTACTGCAACGCGCTCTACGTGGGGCTTCCCTTGTTCCTGGCCCGGAGGCTGCAGCTGGTGCAGAATGCGGCGGCCCGTCTTCTTACGGGGACGGGTCGCCGGGAGCACATTACACCGGTGCTCCGAGCGCTGCACTGGCTGCCGATAGTGTGCCGGGCCAGGTTCAAGGTCCTAGTAATGATCTATAAAGCCCTATACGGCCTTGGCCCCTCTTACCTTAGGGACCGCCTCGCCCTTCGCGCCCCGGAACGACTCCTGCGGTCTGCCGGGGGTGCCCTCCTGGAGGTCCCCCGTGTTAAGCGGGGGGCCACGATGGAGCGGGCATTCTCGGTGGTAGGGCCGCGGCTGTGGAACTCCCTTCCGGAGGAAGCTCGCCTGGCCCCAAGCCTTTTGACATTTCGGCGGAACTGTAAGACCTGGCTGTTTGCCCAGGCCTTTGGGAGGGAGGGGGGGGGTGATTTTTAATCCCCCACCTGTATATTTATTTTTATACCACCCTGTTTTATTGATATGTTTTATGATTGTATTTTAAATGTTTTAAATGGTTTTTTATTGTTGTTAACCGCCCCGAGCTGCTGTGCAGGATGGGGCGGTATAAAAATCTACTAAATAAATAAAATAAATAAAAAATCACATCAGTGCTCCGCTCTCTGCACTGGCTTCCTATTGCCTTACGGGCCCGATTCAAGGTGTAGGTGCTGACCTATAAAGCCCTAAACGGCTTGGGCCCTGCTTACCTGCAGCGCCACTTCATGCCCCGGTCTGTGGTATGTCCCCTAAGGTTGGCTGGGTATGCATGACTCGAAGTCCCCTGGGTTTCCCAGGTGGCAACGATGTGGAGGGTGTTCTCGGTGGCTACTCCTAGGCTGTGGAATTCCTTCCAGATGGAGGCCCACTTGGCCCCAGACCTCCCCTCTTTCCGGAGATAGTGTAAGACCTGGCTGTTCCGCCAGGCTGCTGGGGAGGGAGACGGGGAGGCAGGAGGGGTTAGTTCTGCTCTTTTAATGAATTTTTAAAATTTTGAGTATTTGATTTTAAATTGTAAAGATTCGAATATTGTTGGATTCTGTTTGTGAGCCACCCCGATCTGCTTTGTGAACAGTAGGGAGCAGGCTACAAATGTTTTGAAATAAATTTTAAAAAAAAATAAATACAGAAAGTTTTTTTTTTTTAAATTGGAGCAGATTAAGGATAACAATAGATTTAGAAATTATCAAGATATAATTAAGACTCTAGCATGCATTAGATAAAGGGTTATTTTTTTAAAAAAATGCTATTACATGTAACACTGGGTATGGACATACAGACGGTGTGGCGGCGGTGACCCATGGGGGACACGGACTAAGTCAGGGAGTCCAAAAGAGATGCTCATGGCTGGGGCGAGGAACATGCTGATTGTACAGCCAGCAGACCCACTCCAGTGCTGCACCGAGCATCCTGTGTGTCCTCTACCATGATGGGCAGCCATGGTAGCTTGCCATGCTGAACCCAACCTGGGGTGTCATGTCTGCCAGTCTGAACAGATGTGATAGCCTGCTGTGGCCCCGTCAGATGGGCCTTAGCCCAAGTTGTGAATTCTGGGGTTTCCCAAGGCTAGCTAGCTGGGGTTTCTCAAGGCTAGCTACCAACACATCCTGGGGCAATCCCAGGCCAGTATCTGGCAGCAGCACTTGCACAGACATCCAGGTGAGGTCTGGGCTACAGCTTAACAACGTGGGCCACAGCAGGCCACTGTCATGTTTCTTTTTACCCATAGTGATGGAGCAGGCACTGGCCCTTTAAATGGCTGCCTGTCCTTCACCTTGCCCCGTGCACTTCATGAACTCTGGAAGTCCAGGCCTGGCAGAGAGCAAAGCTGAAGCCCAGCTGGCTATATGCAGGGAATGCTCTAGGGTGTCATCCAGGCATGAGGCTTAGTGCCCAGATGCAGGCCCTGATTGAAGTCATAAGGTATGGACACTGTATATGTGCTGTTAAGGTGTAACTAAAGTAGCACTGATGGAGGAGAGATGCCAGGAATTGTGATTTGGGGGCCTGCTCCAACTACAATATTCCATGGGGCAGGCCTAGTGTCTTACATACATCTATCCACTTCTTTCAAGACTCTGAAACTACTACTGATCATTTCATATCATAACCTCTCTTGTGCCACATATTATGAACACTCTAGTGCTCTTGCTCTCTCTCCCTGTGTGTACGTACGTATATACACACACACACACACACACACACACCGTGTCCTCATATCACTGTGAACATGCTTTGCCCCACTCCTGCACTTTCATACATCTGCATATTAATAATCAGCTTGTATTTTTATTGAAGTAACCAGAGCTGCCAAGCTCAGCCAGAGGCTGGAAGAAGATTTGTATGGTGCTACAGGGAGATTCTGCAGAGCTGGAAGGAGATTTCAAGCAGCTAATTGGTGCAATCAATTTTTAGTGGGAAATAACAAGACACACACCATTAATATTTAATGAAGAGGAAAATGTAACAATATTTTATATAAAAAAGAGAAAACATGCAAATGTACGAATTTGCCATTAAAATTGTTCCCATCCAAGACCTCAACGTTAAAAATTACCTTTTTAAATCATCTGAGCCTTCCCACAGAAGGCTTCTCCAACATATGAGCAACAAAAGCTGTGAACCAAACAAGCTGGAAACAGAAAAAGGCTCAGTGGCTCCCAGGCTGAATTGATGAACTCCCCCGCCGCATCATGGGAACCTTTAGTGTTAAAATTTGACAGGGCACATGAAATGAAGTAATTCTATCTGTATCGGTAGAACATCCAAACCAACAAAAAATGTTGGTGTCTCTCCCTGGCCAGGGCTGAGGTCAGGGTTGCTGTTGGCAAGCAGGGATTAGGGAGTAGTGCCAGTCTGTCCATAGCAGAACTAGTCTCAGCCCTGCACAAAACAGAAGCAAATAGAACATTAGGAATCATTTGGAAAGGGATAGAGAATAAAACTTAAAATGTTGTAATGCCTCTATATAGATCTAAGGTACGGCCACACCTGGGAGTATTGTGTGCAGTTCTGGTCGTCCCTTTTTTAAAAAAACAAAAAAAACATAGTCGACTCAAAAAAGGTACAGAGAAGGGCAACAAAAATGATGAAGGGTAGGGAACGGCTCTCGTATGAAAAGAGCCTTGATAGACTGGGGCTCTACAACTTGGAGAAGAGACGGAGAGGGGATATGACAAAGCTTTATAAAATCATGAGTGGTGTGGAACATGTAAATAGGGAGCAGTTATTTACCCTCTCTAACAGTACTAGAACAAGAGACACTCCATGAAATTAACTGGAAGCAGATTAAACAGAAACAAGAGAAAGTAATTTTTTCACTCAGCACACAATTAACTTGTGGAATTTACTGCCACAGAAGGGGGGTCACAGCAGGTAGCGTAGCTAGTTTTAAAAAGGAATTGGATAAGTTCTTGGAGGATAAGTCCATTAATGGCTATTAGGTAAGAGGTTTTGGGGATGTAACCTCTTACTGTTGGGGGCTAGAATAGCAGGGAATGGACTGCCCATTGTGACCAGTCAGGTACTTCTCCCAACAGACAGAGATCAGCTGCTGTCAGAAACCAGAAGCTGGGCTTCATGGAACATTGGTCTGATGCAGCACGGCACTACTTATGCTCTTATGTTCTCAAGACAATTCCAGAAGCTTCCGCTTATGGCTTTCAGAACTGCAGCTTCTCTCCATGCAAGAGTCGGAGCAGATGCTTCAATAGGTTTCCCAGCTATCTTCACCAGTGCCCCAGTACAGCCACAGAGATACTGGCACTTCTGCTACAACCTCCCGCCCACCCACAAGCAGATCCAACTCCAAGGGGACTCCAACTCCACAAGTCCAGACATTTTGAGAAACATCCCTGACTATGTCCCACTAATGGGAGACCAGATTTCTGAAACAGCTGGACCCCTGGATTCCAGAATCTATGTTTAACATCTAGAGCTGAAATGGGTACTTAATCTACTAGTACCCATGAGTAATTCCCACATTTTTGTGTGCCACGCTGAGTACTCAATTGGCTCCCTGGGACAAAAAATATCTGTCATTTCCATTCCCTATTTTTCAATGTTTTGATTACCAAGCAGAATATCAGGATGGAAAGCCAAACAATCGGCACTGAAAGTCAATTTTCTCAGACTGGAATTTGAGTCTTGCCTCAAAAGTCGATTTCCCAGAATGAAAAAAAAAAAAGAAATCAACAAATAGGTGTCAGAAGCTGATAGAAATCAATTAAGAAGTTAGAAAATCAGTACCATAAATTGACATTCCAGGACATTGGATACCCAAACTGGGTCACACTCAGATACCAATCAGTATCCGATGTTGTCAAGTCTATTCAGGTAATTATACCTGTTGCAGACATTTTGTTGCAGCTCTAGTTAAATCTGAGACCACATTCACACCTTCAGTGGCAAACCAGCCTGTGCATATTTTGGCTCTGGAAGCCAAAATATGTGCAAGGTTTGGCCAGTGCGCCAAAGCCACCCCACCTGGCTTTGCAAGCAAACACTCAGAAGAGTGCAGAGCAGGGAAATCCTCATATTCCCCCGCAGAGATGCTGAGTGGGGAGTCAGTGGTGAGACTCAGTGGCTGGAGAAGTTCACCCGGTCTCAGAGAGGCAGCTAGGTGACTAAATCAGACTTCTCCCATACCACCCCCCCATATCTACCCCTCCGCCCCCCAGTGCAGGGGGAGGGATGTTCTCAAGATTCCTGCCTTTCTTAGTGAAAATCCAGGCAATTCTCAGCTTGTTCTCATTTGCAAGAATGAGTCAAGAACCCTGATTCTCATTGAGAAAAGAGAATACCAGCATCAAGTTTCAGCCCTCCTCACACTGTTCCCAGCACAAAGCCAGAAGCCACTACCCTAAGAAAACTGAGAACCCTGCTAAACTGTGAAATTTGAAATTTAGGGAGGTGATGCTAAAAGAACGAAATCAACCACCCCAATAACTTTATCAGTAATTCACTCGGCTAAGTAATTAAACAGCTATTCACAAATGCCTGATTTTTCTGACAATGTTTACCTGAAGCCACTTCATTCATCCCATTCCAAAGCCTGCTTACTTTGCCCCTTACATCAGACCTTAATTTGGCTCTGACAATTTACTCTGGTTCACAGGGGAAGCAAACATAATTTTTAAGCTGTTTAAAGTGCCCATGTCAACACTCTCTAGCCCAACTCGGATGGCTTTATCTCCCATCATTGGTGGTGTGGATTGGGGTCAAGGGGGCATAGCCTTCATCAAAGCTGGAGCATTATGGAGCAGTGGCAAGCCTTGGTATGGGTCCCATTCAGAAGAGCAGTCGGACCCTCCTCATCATGAAAGTGGGGAGAGTGAGGAAGGGGCCCCTGAAGGGGCAGGCCATTGCTCCTCTGTGGGGCACAAATCAGTTTCCACTATTGCTCCTGATGCTCCATTGGGCCACTCCCACCTGTGAGTTACCCACCTTCTAGCCATCAGATTACAGCTCTTCTGACTAGGGCTGAGACCAGAGGAAATACTGAACTTTCAGGAGCGCTTGCAAGTGTTTATTGGTATTTCGTCAGTCGCTGGTGATTCTGCAATTCTGACATTGTCAATATCAGTGCCTGTGATTCCAACATTTCCCAGGTCAGAGAGCTTTTGAGGCTCATGGCACATCTTTACAGATCAGGGACATTGCTTTGAGGAACTCTGCACCCTCCACCCACAACTATTTTTGTTACATGCCTATGAGTCCCATTGATTTCAGTTAGATTATTCACATGAGTAAAGTGTGATTTAAACTTGGCCCCGTCAATGCTTTTTATATATACTCATATACATCAGAAATGGCAACGGCCATGTTTAATATATTTCTAACACACTGTATTCAACATGCATCTGAGATTGGGCTCAAGCTCCAAATCTTAAATTTAAAGCAGTTGTATTTTTAGTTGGTGGTGTAAAATTAACATACTCTCTCACTTCAAACAGTTTGTTGGTGTTAGCTTTCAACAACTGCTGTCAAAACCTAAGAAGTGCCTTTTGCCAAATCTTTTGTAAGAAAACAGAAACCACTTCCCTTTCAAGCTTTCTATTAATGTTTGTTTGCTCAAATCAAATGGTATAATTTTTCATAAACCTTTTCAGGCACACTAGATTGGCAAATGTGTGTATTGTTCTCTCTTTGTGAGAAAAGTAAGTACCACATCCTGATGGGGAAAAAAAGAAAAAAAGTTTCATTCTTCTATGCCTCTCTGTTTCATATGCTCACTACTTTGTGGGGTTTGTTTGGGAACTCTGGTTTGTTTTTTACTTAGTCTTCAAGCAGCAGGGGAAAACTCCCAGTTTCTTGAGGTCAGCGAATATGCCCCTGTAAGGCGCATGGCGCGTGGGGGGGGTCAATTGCAGAGGAGACACCCCCCCCCGGTGAAACCGCATGGTGCCACAGGAGGCGCCGCCCCTGCCCCCAACAGAGCCCCTACCCCCGGAAAACCCGTCGGCTTCGGGGACGGAGGCGCGTTTACCAGCCATGCCCCCATCCTCGGCCGACACTCAGGGAATCCCCCAAGCCCCAGCAGGCCCCGCAGTCACGGGAACAGAGGCGCATACACCAGCCACACCCCCAATGCCGGCACACGCTCCAGGAATTCCCCCGCCCCTGCTGCGGTGCTTGGAACGCCTGAGAGCACGCACGGGGGCAGGGCTTGCAGCATATAAGCCAGCGCCGCAGAGACAGCAGCGCTGGTGATTTCTGAGAGACCGGCCCCCTGTTGTTTAGCCTTTTTGAGTGCCCTGAACGAAGTTGCGACTGAAGCTGTTTGAAGTGTGCGTGGACCCTCCCTTCCTGAGACCTGAGAGCTGCAAAAGTGTGAGACTACATCAGTGAGTTGAGTATGTGTTCTTCAAGTGTTTCCTCCCCCTCCTGGGTTAGGCCCTTTTCCTGGTGCGAGTGTCCCCTCTTCCCCCTACCCTTCGGGGCTCCCCTTCCCTGTCCCCTTGCACAAGACCTCACTTTGTTCCCCTTCCTCCCTGAATCCCTGGAGTACGTGAGAACAGAGTGGCAGGGTGTACCTCAGTTTCCCAGATGTCGCTCGCCCTATGATGATAGGGGTCTGTTCTCTTTAATTAGAGGTAAAGACCCACACACTATCCTGACGGGCATTCTTTATGCAGGGCGCGTGCCCCCGTTTCTGGGATTAAGATCGTGGTCGCGACTGAACCCGTGCGAGTGTGTTCCAAATCCCCCTACCCCGGTCACAGCCCCTGGTAACCTGGAGAAATTGAGGCATCTGGGAGAGGAAGAGGATGGCCATGTCGGAAATGGTGCAGGTCACAGGTACTGTCCCATCCCTTTCTGACATGTCCTCAGTCCTAAGGAGCATTGGGATATTCTGTAAGGGGCAGGGCTAGATCACAAAGGGGCATGTCACCATCTCTTTGCTCCACCCTCTTTCTGACATGGCTCTGCCCCCTGTGGAGCATTGTGACATTATCCGTGACTCTCTGTATGGGGACCCCTTCACACTGGTGTTGCCACATCACCCTTCTGGATGAAAGTCCAGACAGGAGGTGGTAACTCTATGCACTCTCTGAGCAAAGTTCTGTCATGGCATTGTTATAGGGATTGGAAGATGTAGAATTCAGGGCAAAACGTGGGTGACCCTTTCTCTACAGAGAAAGTTAAAATCATTTAAACCCATTAGTATGTACATCTCTTGCATGGCATTTTCTAGAGCAGTGGTTCTCAAACTAAAGCACATGGATTTTTTATTTATTTACTTATTCATTTTAGTGAGGGAGGGGGTGAAGAGTTGAGCGGGTTGAAGAACTTTTTTTAAAAATTAAAAAATAAACCTGCCTGTGCACCTTTTTATCAATACATATTGAGGGGTGCAGTCACCGGTCAAACTTCACGTCTGTTCCAGAAGTGGGTGAGCCAGTGCCATTGTGGTAACCTTGTTAGTTCAGCTTCTGTGAGTGACCAGAGTTATGGTTGAAGCAGCAACAGCAACTAACATAACCACCTCTCTCTAGTTTTTCAGCTGCGGTGGTGGAGCAAGGCAGCTGTCATGCTCCCTTTCTGACATAACTCAACCCCTTACATGCTGCTCTGCAGGAGGCAGAACCACATCAGGAAGGGAGTGGGAAAGTCCCCATAGCCTGCCTCTTTTCTGAAGGGGCTATGCTCTACTGTCCCTAGAGGCCCCAATTTCTCAAAGTTGCTTGGGAACCCCCTCGCTGACGCAAAGAAAGTGGCTTGGGGCTTCCTGCAAAACCTTAAAACTCTGGACCAAAACGCAGAATCTCCAGGCAAAATCCTGAAAGGTGGCACCGGCAACCCTAACAGAAACAGAGATGTGGAATAAGGGCAAGCTGAAAAGTCAGAAAGCAAGAGAGGGAAAGGGAAAAGGGTGGGGAACACAGAGCTGTTTGCCTGGAGACTCTAGGTCTGTGGTGTACTAAAGTTTTGTTGGTTTTTTAAAGTGAATGTGGCATGTTGGATTTTTGCTTGAACTGGTGACTCTGATGAACTGGAAAGCGGGGAGCAAGCATCGTAAGAAATACCATACTGGCTCAGACCAGTGGTACATCAAGCCCAGTATTCTGTCTCCAACGTGGTCATTCTCCATCACTTCAAAAAAGTACCTAACAGAGGATGGGTACCCTTACCCAACAAATCTTCCACCACAGGCAAGAAGAAGGAGACACAGTCTAAAAGGTTTGAGGGCCACTATTTTATGGTGCCCAGAACCGGCCCAACTCTGATCTCATTAAATTTAGAGGTTTACCATTGGCTACAATGACAAAAACAGCAATAGTGAGGGGGGGTGCCAATCTAGGGCAGTTTTTAATTTCAATATATTGATATCTCAGATAATTGGATACCAGGGTGCTAGTTGTGGTTGTGTACTCTGAGCTGGTGCATAAGCTGTGGAAAGCAACCTCATCAATCAGTATTTAAAATAGAAGAGCTTTGGTGAGTTGGTTGGTTTGGTTATTTTTCTTTTTCCTTTTGGTGGGCTTAGGGTTGTTATTTATTTATTTATTTATTTAAAGATGATCATATAAGATGCAGACACTAGAGAGCTGCAAGTTTGATCTTAGAAAATATAACTTATTAACAGAATGTATGCAAATGATAAGCATATAAAGTTTGCCTCTTCCACCCTGCAGTGTATGCTAATTTTTATGGATGAGCAGAAGTTCTGTGACATGCAGCTATACTAATCTGTCTCCCATTCCTCAGCCCGTCAGCTATTTAACGACTAAGTTATGTATTTGGGTGGTACATAAAATAGATTGCATACAAATAGGATCGTGTTTTGGTGGCAGTAGCAAGCTGGAAGGGGGAGCAGGGAAGTGAATAAGTACATAAAATGTTACAATGTGCACAGGGTATGAAACAACAACTGCCCACTATAAGAAATTTGAAGAGGACAGTGAAAGGTGCTTTCCCTTCTCCATAGTAGTAGCCTGGTCCAGTTTTCAGTCAAAAAGCATAACTTGAGCCTGCCTGACCTTGAGATCTAAAGTGTGACACTGCAAGAGGACAAAAGAGAAGAAGAATGGGAAGAGGTTGAAGTCACATAAGATCAGCCCATACGCATGCACACAAAGAGAAGAAAGTTTCACGGGCACATTCTGAGTTGACATTTTCCTAACCTGTGACTACTGTGCACAGTAAGTAAGCACTGTGGATCAGGTGATATATGATCTAATGTACATGTGACTTCTGCTTCTAGTCCTTTTATCAATAGATATGTTTCCCAAAATACAGTAATGCAACTTTTACCAATGGAGAGCAAACAAGTGACAAGGTTAGATAGCTATCAGGGCCAGATTGCAAGAGCAGGTCTTGAATATTCATTAAGTCACCTGTTTTTCTGGGGCAAAGAGATAATTTTTGTTCAGGCATTTGGCTATTTTACTGAATAATTGGGAAAAAATAGCCAAATCTCTGAGCAAAAATGACTGGTGGAAAATGGAATAACTAACCAATGAACAAGAGGTTAGGGCCCAGATCAAGGTGGGAGAATTCAATGAATTCCATTGTCCAGTTTAAGACAGTAGTTAAGACTCTTACACATTAAACTATTTATTTTTACAATTTATATGCCGCCCCCTCCTGCCTCAGGCATCTCGGGGCGGCTCACAATATATTAAAACATTAACAACATTAAAACATTAAAATAGCCATAATAATTCCAGTTAAAACAATTTAACCCCCCCACACCCTAACCCAACCCACTCACCCCATCTCCCTCGAGAAAGGCCTGGCAGAACAACCAGGTCTTACATTGTCTGTGGAAAGAGGGGAGGTCAGCAGCCAAGCAGATCTCCAATGGGAGGGATTTCCACAGCCATGGCGCAGCCATGGAGAATGCCCTCCTCATAATAGACAGTTGGGAAACCCGGGGAACCCCGAGGAGGGCGCCCCCAGCCAACAGCAGGGGCCGGTCCAGGACTATGCACCAAAAATGCATAGAAATGGTTAGTTAAGGCTCCCACCTTAACTTGCACAACATGTAACTAGTAAAGACATCGTTCAGTCTAACATTGTACTCGCTTCCAACTTCCTCTCCGTGCACCCACGCTTCCCCTTGTTCTTTCAGCCCCAATCCTCCCCCAGCCCCATCCACACACCCTTCCTTCCCCTCTGACCTCCACATTCCTCTACAAGGAAACTGCAGAGTTTATTTGGAGAATAAATTCACCTTCCCCTGCAAAGAGGACAAGCAGGGAGAAATCCAGTGGTGAGACACAGGCCATTTTCATACATGGCCCCCACGCACCATATTTGGGCTGCAGGGTGGGGGGGGAAATGCACAGCCCGAATATGCACAGGGATTGGCTAGTGCGAAAAGTGCCGGCAAAACCACATCGGATGCAGTGCTCTGCATCCCGCACAGCTTTGCCGGCAAAGCCGCATGGGGGGTGCTTTTCGCATCAGCAAATCCCCATGCATATTCGGGCTGCGCATTCCCCCCCACAGCCCAAATATGCTCGGGCGGGCATGTACGAGAGTGACCTCAGGCTGCTTTTAGACATGCACAGCAATTTTTATTTGGAGTAAATCGAGGTATTTAATTTGTGAGTTTTTATTTAATTTTGGTTTTAAAAGAATTTGTGACTAGCTATATGCATGAGATGTCACGTCTAAACCCTGCCCATGAGATTTTTACATGTGGCATGCTTTCACGGCATATGCGCACTGCGCATGTCTAAAAGCTGCCTTAGTGGCTGGAGAAGTTTCCCTGGGCTCAGTGAGGCAGTCAGGGGAGTAAAAAGGGCCCTTCCCCACCCCCAAGTACAGGGGGGGGGGGGACTGTTCTCAAGCTTCCTGCCTTTCTCAGTGAGAATCCAGGCAATTCTCAGCTTGGTCCTATTTGCAAGAATGAGTCGAGAACCCTGATTCTCGTCGAGAAAAGCAAGAAATAATACCAAGATCAAGTTTCAGCCCTTCTCATATTTATTCACACTTCCACCTTGCATATTTCCCAACAACCCCTATTTAGGAGGGACGATCCCTTTTTGGATGCTTAATCCCATTGTCCCTCCTTCAGGAGAGCGAGACAAGATGACTGGTATTCAAGTCTCAGATGGGTTTTTTTTTTTTTCTTGGTTGCCTCCCAGGAAAAGCACTCTGGATGTTAACAAACGTGATGGTGGCCCGCTTAGTCCCACTTGGACCCAGGGCCACCATTGCATTTGTTGGGGGAAATCCAGCTGTTTGCCCTTAAGTTTTTCTGGGCATGTTGGTAGCTAGCCCAGGCTGTGATCCCAGAGGCATCCAGTATCACAGTCCAAGATAGCCGCCAACATGTCTGGGAAATGACCCAGACCCAATGAATGGCCCAAAGTGGACTAGTGCGTGTGGTAGCCCGCTGTTCCCAATCCAAAGTGGCCACCATGACTGCCCATCATGGGGACTGGTCAGGCTGCTGAGCTTGTGTGACTCTGCATCACCCACCCCCTCCCGGACAGACCACCTGACTGTTTGTTCCATGGCCAGACCTGATCCTGACCAGGTTGCCAGCAACTTCCCAGAGTGGCTTGTGACAGCAGTGCTCCACATCACATGTGCTTTCACCCTCTTTATGTTCTTGGAATCTTGGGAGGGGGTTGTGTGTCCAAGTGGGTGAAGGTGGATCTTATTAGCGGAGCAGGTAGGGTTTGTCCCTCTGGTCACTCACAATGTTGGGAGTTATGTCCTTGCACACTCACCAGGTGTTCCTTAATCTGTGGTGTCTTGTGTCATAGCAATTAACTCCCACAACTGCTGAATCCTCTTAATTTTACTGCTTCCTACACTCCTCTTACATCCCTGTGGTATTTCCCAGAGTGTAAAGGTCATTGAGGAATGCCCTTGTGTCATCTTGCATGTAATGTCCTAAAGTATCCTGAAGATTGGAGCAGAGGAAAAGCCCCTGCTCCCGTACTTTGTAGCCACACTTCTTTGGTCACAGAGGTAGGAACTAAGTAACAAATAGAAAATGATGTATCAGAGATTCAAGTTTTCTCTGGCTTGATTAAGTCACACAAAACCATTGCTACTTGATAGAGTCAGAACCTTGCAAATAACCTCTCTTACCCCTCCAGTTCCCTCTGCCTGTTCCCTCATCTCCCACCTGCCACCATGTCCCTCTGCCTACTGATCTCCCACCTTCCCCCATGTGTCCCCCTCTCTGCCTGTCTCCTCTCTGCCCCCTTCATCTCCCTCTGCCTGTTCCCTCATCTGTCACCTGCCCCCCTTGTCCTTCTGCCTGCCTCCTCCCTCATCTCTCACCGACTCCCCTTGTCCCTCTGCCTGCTTTATTTTTTAATATAGGAAAGGATTAGGTTGCAGGATACACTGGGTGCATTGCACATTAACTCCCCAAACCCCAGTGCCCACTGCTCCACCTACCACTGATGGAGAAAGAGAGAGTTGTCCTACTGGAGTCCCATCCACGTACTGGATTAGATGCTATTGTAGGAGGGTTCTCTCAGTCTCCAAGTAGCAGAGTTTTACTCAGCAGCAATGAATGATGCCTTAATTTAGGATATAATGTAGATATTTGAAGTTTGGTATCAATTCTGCCCTTAGTCTTCTCTTTGCTAAGCTAAACACAGGGCCTGTGGAATACTAGTGCAGCTGCTGTAGGAATGAAGAAGCCTTACTGTAGGATGCATAGCAAGGGACAGAGATATTTTGGGTTGGGGGCCACTGAGCACTGAAACGGAGTGATTTGGGAGCCAGATCACTGAAATGAGGGCCATTACCCCAACCAGTGGCAGTCTCCCCCCTGACAGCCCCCCATAACCTTCCACTCACCCCTGCCAGGCTACTGAGGATCTGAGTCTGGGGACTCAGCTCTGATAGACCCCAAATCTGGTGCACTCTGCCCGTCCCAAGTCATGCCCCCAAGCCACACACCCCTAAGTCACACACACGGCCCATTTCTGGCACGCCACTAAGACTATATTTTCCTGGGCCACTTTGATTTCCCAATCCGCCCCTGGTCCCAACTCCCAACCCAGCACACAGGCATAGGTGGCACCCATACAACACATGGTAAGCAGCATGAGTTCATCACCGCTGCTGCCCCAGGAGCAGGTCTGGCTGCTGCACAAGGTGTAAGATGAGAGAGGGAGTGAGTGCGTGGAGTTGGGCTCATCTTGGCTCAGATCCACCACCCCAAGGCAAGAGTGACCTCCCTTGGTCCCTCCCTCCATGCTGGCAGCAGCTTCTCCCAGCTGCATCATCAGCTAACAGGTGGTGGGGGGGGTTTGGGGTCTGCTTACTCCCAGTCCATGTCACCAGTTTGTGGCCACTGCTCCTGGGCCCAATCCTTGCCAACCTCATGGCCCTGTCCACAGTACTGGTGGATCTCACCAAACACAGGGACTGCATAGTACTTGACAGACAGGAGGGCGCACATTACCTTGGATTAACCCAATTGAGCCAGCTTTAGCCTACACTGCATCAACCACATTATCTGGATGACGTGTCAAGTAGCAGCCAGTGAATGAACATCTGGCAACCACCTACCAGACGGGCAGATGAATCACAGGCTGATGTCATCTACTGTCTCATTGGTTTTCTCCCTCAATCCTATATGCAGGTGTATCTAGGTGGGAATGGACCCCAAGACAGAAGATGGAATTGGATTCCTGCTGGGGCACTCAACTCTGGTGTCCATAAGAACTCTACATGCACGTGGGATCCCCAGGCCTGGCCTCAGTGTAGCTGCACCTATTCTAGACATGCTCCTGATCCTGCAAACCAGTTCTCTACGGTTTCCATAATGCAAATGCTTACACATGCTTAACTTCGTGTTCATGACTAGATCCATTCATCCTGAAGTAACTTCACCCTGGGCACAACATTGGTTCCAATGAAGTTGGTGGGGTCAATCCCAAGTCCCGTGAATCCCACAGACAGCTGGGTGTGCAAGCAACCCCATGCACGAACTGTTCCGAATTCAGTTGTGGTCACATCATGCCAAGCGGAAATCACACGCAGGATCTGCGGGACTTGGGATCGGCCCCGATCACTCAATTCCCATTTAGTTCCATGCTGTCTAGTAAGCCACACATGGGTAGTGGTTCAGTAGTAGTTCAGATGCTATTTTTTATTGGATCAAATACTGTTACCAAGAGCATGCCAGCTTTTGGGTCACACAGGGCCCTCCCTTAGGCATGTACCAAATCAGAACTACCGACGGAGAAAATGAAAGACAGGTGTATATATAATGAAAGCAATCTGTTGGAAAGAACCTGTAGGAAAATGACCACTGACGTTTCAAGTGTTTTTAAAACAATTGTTAAAAACCATTAATGTTTTCCCTTAAAGCCTCTCCCAAGTGATTGCTTTCATTATATATACCCATCTCACATTTTCTCAGTCCATAGCTTTGATTTGTTACGTGCCCGACATGTTTCATGTGATCTGAAAACTTACTCCTTTCACCAATGGAAGTTAGTGGGGGGGGAAAAGAAAAAAATGTCATCTGAACTACTTTGTTTCCATTTCTCACATTTGGGACCCACACAGTAACCACATTCTGTCTACACACAGAAGCACACCCACACAACCACTCACAGGATCATGACCTAAACACTGCACTTGTTGACGCCACTATGAACTTGCTGTTTTCATTAATACCAGGAAACTCCGTAACTATTTTTATTATGCTATAAAGCATACTGTAGTAAGTGCATATATTTTCTTTTCTTTTTAAAAAAAGCTGCTGTTCTTTATAGCATTTTCCTAGCAAAACCAACTTTTAGTTTTACTGCATCATTTTCACACATTAAAATTTAATAACATTTGTTGATGAAGCAACTAAAACTAACATTTAAAAAAAAAAAAAATCAGTGCTAACTCACTACCTTCATTTTATGAAGTTGCTACATGGCTTTCTGGAGTCTTTTGAACAGAAACCCCAAGTAGCTTTCATGTCTTTAGCCATTTGCTTCAGGTTCATTTAATTACCAGTTCTTCTCAGCTTAAGGCCTGCTTTGTGCCCAGGAGAGCCTTCAGGGGGACAGAAGAATGGAAAGCTTTACAATGTGCTTGGTGTATACCGTATAGCTCATCCCTCTGATTTGACTAAAAAAGAAGAATTCCATTAGGTCAGCGCTCAGCTAGCCTTACTAGAGCTGAAATAAATGGGTACTAAAACCCACATTTTAGTACCACGTGAGGCTATTTGATTACCGGTCACGTGCCCAACTATCAGAACTATCACGAAACTCTGGTATTGATTTTTCAATTTTCTGATTACGGATTCCATTGTTGGAATGGAAAACTTAAAAATCAGGACAGAAAAACAGGATTGATGGGGAAAAAATTGGAACTGGAAGTCAATATTCATGGACATTCCATAATGGAAAAACAACAACAAAAAAGTCGGGACTGCAACTAGAAAAAAGGTAATGAATATCGACACTCTGGGACATTGGGTACTTGAATTGGATCAAAATTAGTTACCAATTAATAGTACCTGATATTGTACAGTCAGTTTGGGTACCAGAAGTTTGACAGCTATACTCATTTTTGTGGGTACTCATTTTAGCTTTAATTTCTTCACCAATGGGTGTTCCTTGTGTGATGATGGTATCCTACCTATCATCTGAATTATTCCAGGACAGCCTGCCTGATTCCCTGATCCACTGCACTGCTCAGAAGCAAGCTGCAAGAAACTGTGATGGGAGGAAAAGGAAGTCTAATGTCACCAACCATAAGTAGCCTTTAGAAGAAAGAAAGAAGGAGAAGAAACAATTGTTTTAAAAGCAAAGTGGAATCTGATCAAAAGCTGTTTGGCATCAACAGAAAGAATCCTACTGACTGCAATTGGTCTTTGGATCAAGGGCCTGCCACCTACTGCCCACAGGTTCCAAGCAGATTTTAAAACACGTGCACCATCAGAATTTGAGGTGGTTTGCAGGCTCAGATAGAGTAGTATTTTTCCATGAACATCACAGTTTCACTGCCATTAACAGTTTCATTATTTCATTTCTCGGTTTCATTATTTGCTCAGAGAGTCATCTCACATTTTCAGAAAAGAAACTGCAGTGTTCAGATTCCTGATTGACTGGCACTGTGACATCATTCCCATAATAGCTACTGTCTTCTGTGGGTAATAATAGCTTCTAGAATGGCATCACAGCTTAGTCATTCAGTCAAATCTTCTAGGATTTTATAGACACCGGAGGTTACAAATGTGTAACAGGTACTTATGTCCCAGCTCATTTCACTTTACAGCAATAATTTTGAGAATGTGCAACAAATGTTGTTTCTTTGAAACAACTTACTCATCCAAGGCAATGATTTCAATAAGAAAACTAAACAATTTAGGTTTTATGCAGATTATGTGGCACTTTTGAAGTATGACATCTGGGGGTGCAGAGGGAGGGCATCAGTAAAGTGGTGAGGATGTGTGTCAAGGTGGGTGTCAGGGCCACCCCCTCTCTTAGAAACTGTGCAGTTACATCCTTTCCCCACCCCCACCCCCCTTACACTCACTGCTTCAAGAATTGGGCAGGGGGCTAGCTAGAAAAAGGCAGACAGATACCAACTGTGTTTCTCCCCATGGCTCCAGCATGGAGGAGATGGGCCAAGGACAGCCAGATAGGTTATGGGGATGTTGGTCGGGGATCAGGTTACCTCACAGGGCAAACCAACAAGCACCCTGGACCTTGAAAACAGAGGTGTTGGTCTCTCCCTTGCTAGAGGCTAGGCCTGGTTGGGACTTCCTGATTTCCTGGTTGGGGTTTCCTATTCCACCAGACTTTGTCACCTTTCAGTAGTTGAACTTCAATAAACTTATCTGGCCACTCCCCTTCCTGAGGCTACAAGAACTCTCAGTCCAGAACAGTTTGGGATGGTCATTACATCATCGAGGTGTGAGCCTATCCCTTCTTTTCCCCCAACCTCTATGATGAACTCCACTCCCCCAAGTTAGACAGTTACTACTGAGAGGTCGGTCACCCTTCTTCCCTTATCCCACTGACAGTAGGGAAGGTTATCAGTTGTACAGGATACATACCTCACAACAGTCTCTACTTAGGAGGGATTACTCCTCTTTGGGTGCTGAATCCCATGGTCCCTCTTTCAGAGGGTCAAAGTTACTTTTTCAGGAGACACACACGAGAAGGCCAGTACTTCTCTCCTAGTTACGTCCCAGGAAAAACACTTGAGAGGACAGTTTGGAGATGATGGCATGACAAGAAGCTAAGTCAAATGCTAAGCAGGAGAGTTTCTGTCCCCCTTTTTGCACTTGGGATGTTGGGAGGAGTATGCATGCATGTAAATGCGTGAGGATAAAGCTTATTGACCAAGGAGACAGAGCAGAGAAAAGTGTTTTAAAACCAGTGTCCAGTATCTGAGTTTTCACAGACAGAGTGTGGTCAAAAATGACACTCAAGTTCTTTGCCTGGCCTGCTGCCTAGGGATGGGCGAATGCAGTTCGGAAGTTCGGCCCGAACTCGGCCTGTTTGGACGACCGAACGGAACCGAACTTCCAAACATGAACTGGCCGAACCGAACTCAATTCCAAACGCCGAAATGACTGAACAGTTCAGTAAGTTCAGATCGTGTTCGGGTGAGTTCGGGTAGCAAAAAAAAATTCACTGTAAGGTCAAACGCGACAGGGAGGAGTAGTACTAGTCACTGAGGAACAGACTTCCAGGCACAAGGGGTGGAGAGGCTTGCAAGAAATGAAACTATTTGCCTCCCCCCTTCCCAAAACCTTCTGAGCTAGTCACACACAGTGACTAGCAGGCATTGAGTAGGATTATTAGATTGCTTTAAGTTTCATTTCAGTTTTGTACTGAAATGAAACTTAAACCTTAAACTGAAACCTTGTGTTTGTGATTTCCCCCCCCCATCCCATATATAGAGAGATAGATAGAGAGATAGGTTAGGGATAGTAGACAGTTGTAGGAGCTATCTTAGTGATAGAGATAGCATTAGTAATTTAGTTTTAGTGTTTGTAGGAGTAGGCCTGTGTACTTATTAGATAATTCATTTAGTTCATAGCATTTAGAATAGTTAATAGCAGTTAGATTTAGTGTAGATAGATAGATATAATATTAGATTAAATAAATAAATAAATAAATAAACCCCACATAAAAACAAAAAAACCAAATAAAAAACAAAAGAAAACCATATAAAACCCAATAAAAAAACAAAAAAACCATATCAAAAACAACAAACAAACACCCATAACATTTCCCGAACGGCCAAACCAAACAGCCGAACCAAACGGCCAAACTCGACGAACTAACCGAACTGCCAAACCAAACGGACAAACCGAACGCAGCCAAACCCGAACAGCCGAACCCGAACCACAATCTGTTCGCCCATCCCTACTGCTGCCACTACCCATACCTCTTCAACATGCAGGAAACCAAAGGGAAGATTCATCCTATCAGCTACCACTACCTACTAGCATCACCTCAGTCTTCCCTGGATTGGACAGAAGACAGCTTTTAACTTTATAATTGACAGATCACAGAGTCCAAGTCCAAGGGTCCGTACAAGATCCGATATAGGAAATCAAGGACAAGCTGGGAATGGGGACCAACACACATACCATGATAACCAAGCTGGCATGCTGGAAGATATGGGAGACAGAGGCCTTTTTCTTACACGGGTGGCACCCACGCATGAACACCCAGAAGTCTGGATGTTCATTAAAGGGTGTTGCCCATGTAAATACCACAGCAGGTGGGTGTGTGTGTGTGCATTCACACTCCCATCTACACCCACCTCCACCCATTCCCCATGCACGGAGCAACTGGCAAAAATGGCAGTTCCTATGTGCGTGTTGATGGGTGGAAGTGGGTGTAGATGGGTGTGTGCCCATCTACACCCTCCACCACCCACTGCAGTGCACAACATTCTCCCCACGCTGTAGCCTGTGTAAAAAGGGCCAGACAGAAGGACTGGCAATTGGCAAGGCAAAGCAGACAGACAAACAGTAGAAGGCAGGTCAGCGACAGTCCAAGCAAAAAAGTCAGAGCACAGACAGTCTACAGGGGCAAAAATACAGTGCAGATAGAGATCAGGTCCAGCAGCCAGCATGCAAGTTCCATGGGTAATAGAACGAGGCGGAACAGATCATCTACCCCTCTATCCCATTTTCTGTGGCTTGAGGCAGGCCTCATATACAGTATAGAAATACATTACTATATAGCAGATGGAATAAAATTCATATTGGTAGTCACACTTATCAATCTAATACAGAAAGTATAAATTATCCATATCGCATACAATGATCTTAAACAAGGATATAAACATTGATACAATAATATATAGACATACAGGTCCTATAGACGATCATAAATGCCCATACCAGAATCAACCACCACATATAACCATACTAAAGGTGCTCATGAAATGGACACTAAAACGATGGTCTAACTATTAGCCAATCATACAATGATCATCACACACACAACAAAAATCTGATCCTGGGATAGTCCAACAGCAGTCAATAAGTGTACAAGTTCCCGGGTGATATCCTCATTTCATTATCCTTTTTCAAGGTAGCAATCCAGTATGATGTCAGAGAATATTCATCCTAAGTTTATTGTTGCTCCAGTTTAACAGTCGGGGAATCTTCACTCTAAGCCTGTTGTCTATAAGAACCATATACAAAAATTCGTTGATATCTTCTATGTATACATTTCCATGTAGCCAATGATAAAATATGATAAAACTCATATTACATAATATTATGAGTTTTATATCATATTTTATCATTGGATATATGGAAATGTGTACATAAACATCAATTAATCTGAATGACTGAAATGGGTGAAGATTCCCTGACATTATACTGTATTGCTGTTTTGAAAAAGGATAACAAAATGAAGATATCATTCAGGAACTTGTAGACTTACTGACTGCTGGTGGACTATCCCAGGATCAGCTTTTTGTTGTGTGCGTTATGATCATTGTATGATTGGCTAATAGTTGGTCCATTGTTTTGTTGTCCATTTCATGATCAACTTGAGTATGGTTATATGTGGTGTTTGATTCTGGTATGGGCATTTTTGATTGTCTACAGGACCTCTATATCTATATATTATTATATCAATGTTTATATCCTCGTTTATGGTCACTGTACGATACTGATTATTTATATTTTCTATATTAGATTCACTAATAAATATGACTACCAATATGAATTTTATTACTACTGATATAGTGTCCTCTATTTCAGTCCTTTGTGGTTTCACATTTTTTATATTGCCTTTTTAGAACTGTTCCTCTTGTTCTTGGTTTGGTCTCATACAGGTCAATAGCCAGTCAGGGAGCCAGTGGTGTGGAATGAGGCAGGAGGCTAGAAGCCTGTCGAAAGGAGGTGTGGCCTAAGCAGCACAGGAAGCCTGGAGGGGAGCAAAACAGCTCAAGTCAGTGGGTGAAAACGGACATGACGCTAGCTACACTTTAACACCGCTTCATCATTTCTTATACATGTTGCAGGGCTTCATAGGGCACCAATACAGCCCTGCAACATGCATACAAATGTTAAAGCAGTGTTGAAGTGGAGTTAGTATCATGTCTGTTTTCACCCAGTAGTGCAATGGTGCAGCAGGGTCAGCTGATGGCTCTCAGAAACCACAGCCACTGGTTCAAGACAAGGGTGCTAACAACAACGTATGTTAGAAAGAAAAAATATGGTATTTGTATTGATAAGAGGAGATCCACCGAGCCTAAATCAAGGTGTTGGTGTTGACCTTTAAAGTCCTATACAGTCTGGGCCCTGCTTATCTGTGGGACCGCCTCAACCTCCGTGTCCTGGACTAGCCCCTGCGGTCATCCGGGGCACCCTCTTGGAGGTACTGCAGGTTTTCCAGGTTGAAACCTCCGAGAGGGCGTTCTCGGTGGCCACCCCTCAGCTGTGGAACTCTCTCCCACTGGAGATCCGCCTTTCCACAGATCTCCTCTCATTTCAAAAATCCTGTAAGACCTGGATGTTTCACCAGGCTTTTGGCGACAGAGACAGAGAGACAGGTAGTGGGTGGGGGATGTTTTGTGGGGTTGGGGGGGGGTGTTAGTCTGGCCATGTGTATTTTTTTAATGTTCATTATTTCTATTTGATACTGTTTTATTATTCTGTATTTTTACCTGCTGTACACCTCCCCGAGCTGCTGCTATGTGGCAGGAGGGGGTGGGTTAGAAGTATTGAAATGAAATTAAACAAATAAATAAATAAATAAAATAAATAGCATAAAACCTAAGCCAAAAAACGGGGTCATGGCTACAACCATTTCAACTATTTAAGGTTTGTGAAAAAATCCAAAATCAAAAAGGACTCTCATTAAGTATTTGCCAAAGTTTTGTTGTCAGGATTCCGCACCTCCCTCCCCCCGTTCAGACTATTTTGACATTCAAAATTTTGTCAAAAACCTTTGAAAGGTCTACAGTTGAGAAATAATTTTTAAAAAACTAAAAATGAATTTTCCTACATAACTTCATTGGTTTATTAATTATTATTATTATTAACAAACATTTATATAGCGCCAGCAGTGTACCTGGCACTTTACAAAGTAATAAAATAGACACGGTTCCTGCCCCTAGGGCTTACAATCTGAGAGACAGGAGCTGGGGGAGAGAC
>QEPC01007379.1:575423-599396 GCA_003113815.1 Sphenodon punctatus | reverse complement strand
ATTCCGAATTGCATCTGTCATATTAGTGCCAATTATATGCTTGACTTAAACTATTTTAAATTCTCATGCCAATTATGGAATTATGTTTCCAATCAGGTCAAAACGTATTGATTATTTATTTATTTCTAATCTATTCCCCATACTGCGAGGAAGGCAAAACAAAAGGTCATCTCGTAATTGCTGAGGTGCCCTCCAAAATTCCTTCCTGGCCCCCTTGTGGCAACCGGTTAAACCCGCAGTATTAAAGGGATGGGTGGGTGGGTGCTGCTTCTCTGTTGGGATTTTTTGCTCGAATGAGCAGAGAGTTGCACGGGCGGCAGTTGCTCCTCCTCCCCCTCCTATGCAAAGGGGAGGAGCTGCCCCCGCACCGTCCAATCAGGAGTCCCTAATGGGAACACCTGATGCCCGAGCCACCAATCAGTGGTGCACGGGCCGAACCGACGGGGTTTCCAACCCCGTGCACAATTTCGCGCCCATTTCCCGTGCGGGGAAGAGCGGGGCGCGGCAACCCCCCCACCCCCCATGCGGGGAGCGGAGGGCCCTTCTCCTCTGTGGCCAGCTGACTTTCCCATTCACAACTGGCCACCCTCAGCTTTCTTCCATTTACTACAGCTAGGAAGGTTTAGCTGGCCAGGAGCAGGAAGACTAAGCCCATTAACCTTTGCAGTGCCAGCTCACTTTGCTATACCCTAGTTTTAACTGAGACAAATAAACACAACGTATGTGGATGCAGGATCCCTGTAAATCTTTTAAGTTGGCCACCTTCTCTGCCAACTTTCTGGGAGCCAACACAGACACTGTTCTCCTAATTCACTTTTATTGTGTGTAACATACCACCAAGTAGATACAAAGTCTTTCAGCAGTCTTCCTGTTCAGTCAAGCCCTTACCTAGGACAGTAGAAACAAACACTAAACAAACACTAACTTTTCTCTAACTGGTTAATATCTTTGCCATTCTGGATAGTTTGGCGACTATCTGGACATTCACTGCTTACTGCCTATCAGAAACCTCAGGGGTGAAGCTAGCATGAACCGAGTGAGGAAGACGAATCTGGGATCAAAAGGCTCACTCACATACTTGGGTGCTTATGAGAGAGGGGGAGGGGGACTAGGAAAAGAGCTGTGAGGTCACTGTTCCCTCAGGATCAAGTAATCATCGACAAGCCACCAGGCTGAGGCTAGAGATCATAACAGAGAACTACGCAAGACAGCAGGAGAAACAGTCTTCATGGAAAAACAGAGGGAACTCAAGGAGTAAGAGTGACAGGGGGCTAGTGGCTATCACACAAGACTAAAGAACCCCCCAAAAAATCCCTATAGAGAAATACACCATGCTAAACACCTGAGTATCCAGATGAGGGAAAGACAAGAGCTACAAGTAGGGGTGAACAAGGAAAAAAAAATCTCGTGATAAAATGTGCGATTTTGAGAACCAGGACTGAGATCTCATGAGATTTTGTTCCTGGAATGAGTTCTCAGGCAGGAAAATAAAACATTAAAAAATCATTGTACACACGCAAAATAGCCACAACCCTTAACCAAGACCCTTTTCACACAGACACTCTAACGCTGATAAAATGGGTGTTACATTTTATTATACATGTTGCAGGGCACCCATAAAGCACACCTGCAACCCTGCAACATGTATACTAAAATTTAACACCCATTTTATCAGTATTAGAGTGTCTGTGTGAAAAGGGCCTATATCGCACCAATAGCATCTGTGCATGTGCAATGGTGGGTTTTTTTTAAAAAATGTTCTCATCTAAAAACTCATTCCAGGCAAGCTAAAAAAAAATCATTGCATGTGTGTGAAATGGCTGCTGGATCGTTTTGTGCAAGGACAAAGGGGCCACTGCTATTAGGCAAAATGACATAGATTTCTGTTAGAAAGAGATGCTGTTTGACTACTGTCTACTTCCCTTGAAAAGCATCTATCAGCATTTCAAATGTAACCTCCCTGGCTGAGTGCGTGCTACACAGAGAATGTATTCCAATTCTGCTCTGGTAGGGGTTAACCTTAAGATGTTCTAAAACACTTTATATTAACCTGTTTATGGGGTATGATACACCCCCAACTATATCACAGTTAAAAGTATAAATACAATTGATTTTGAAAATTATGTGTTTACATTTTTTTTACATTACCATCTTTTTTTGTTACGGATGGTGACCATTTACACGTGCACAAAACAACCTGGTGGCCATTTTGCACATGTACAATGAATTTCTTTTTAAAAATTAAAATTACTCACTGAGAACTCAGCAAAACAGACCCAGTTCTCGATTTGTCTAAGAAGAACCAAGATCTCATTTCAGCCCTAGGGATGAAATGAGAATAGATTTTATTTTCATGACAATTTTGTAAGAATCAAGAATCAGGGTCCAGATCTCACAGATACTGCAAACCTGATTCAGATTCTAATGCGATTTCTCACTCCGGCAACCCAGTATGCCCACACCTGTACCCCAGCTGGAGAAATTAAAGGAGGGGTGGGAGGAAGAAACCACGCTGTTCCCTCCCCAGCTTTCTTACCTTGTCTGAGGCTGGCAGCTGTCTTGGAAGGAAAGCATCCCGATCCCAAATTTTCAGGAATGGGAGGGGAAGAGAAGGAGGGAGGGGCAGACTCAGTGGATATTTTAGCATCCCATTGGCTAGCAGGAGTCACCACCCACTGGAATACTGAAAAAGCTGTACTGACCCCACCTCTTCCCTTCAGCTCTCCCCCCTCCCATCTGGATGTCATTTCCAAATGAGAAATGGGGAGAGCAGGATGGAGAGGCAGATTTTCAATGTTCTGTTGACTGGCAAGAGTCTGAGCACCCAATAGAATGCTGAAAAGCTGTGCTGAGCCCACCTCTTCCCTTCAGCTCATCCCCTCCCATCTGGAAAGGACTTCCCCCTCCCATCTTTCCAGATGAGAAGGGGGAGAGTTGAAGGGAAGAGGTGAGCTCAGCATAGTTTTCTCATGTTGCTGCTCAATATAGAAATTGTCTGTGGTTGGAAGGCATGTCTTTCCTCAGATTTATTATTGCTATTTCTTTGTATCCCTTCACATTTAGTTTTCTTGGTTTTTTCTAGTGTAAAAAATAGTAACTGAGGTTGCAGAGGAGTGGGTGAATGACAGGGGTGAGGTTTCCAAAATAGCTGTCTGATGACATAGATTTCTGTTAGCAAGAGATGCTGTTTGACTACTGTCTACTTCCCTTGAAAAGCATCTATCAGCATTTCAAATGTAACCTCCCTGGCTGAGTGCGTGCTACACAGAGAATGTATTCCAATTCTGCTCTGGTAGGGGTTAACCTTAAGATGTTCTAAAACACTTTATATTAACCTGTTTATGGGGTATGATACACCCCCAACTATATCACAGTTAAAAGTATAAATACAATTGATTTTGAAAATTATGTGTTTACATTTTTTTAAAAAAAATTGTGTTTGGTACAGAAATATATGGTCAACATGAAAGCCTATGGGGTTACTAGAGAAAACCCCCCATCCAGGAAAATCCCACCAGTAATGGTACTGGTTTGAATTGACACCCCCACCCCCATTTTTTGGAACATAAGATGTGCAGAAACTGAAAAAGTAACAACATTTTCAACTAGGACTGAAACGGCAAGCTACTGCAGTAGCTTCTTCTGACAGAAAAGCTTTTCCACAATGAGCAGCACTGTGCGATAGAGATGTTTGTTCTACTACTTTCATTCCTCTACTTCTGCCATTCTGCTACTTTGATTCTGCTACTTCCACTGGCTGTGAAAATAGCAGAGCAATGTTTGTTCCGACAGTTTCAATCTTCCACAATTTCCATCGGTTCCATCAGCTTCTGCAAAGTTGCGGAACAATGTTTATTCTAACAGTTTTTGATATTGTTCTGACAATTTCCAAATTAGAAGAATGCCGATGCAATTTGCAGAATGCCGACGGAAAAGCGGTATAAAAGCTGTGGAAAGTCATGGGCAATTCCGAAATAACACAGCAGAAAAAGGAGTTGCTGCTTCAGCCCTATTTTCAACTAAATATTGAACATTTCAAAGGAATAAATAGACTTGAGTAGATTTCCTTGGGTCAGGGACAGCACATTCATATGCAAATGAGAAAACATCTAAGTGATAACAAGCATTAACATCCCAATGTTCTCACCATTCATAATCAAACAAAGATAAAGTGAGTGATATCTCACCATGCAGACACCTTGTCTGCATTTCAAGAGTCTGAGCTCTCAGGAGCTATTAGGAACTCATCTGCATTTCAATAGCCAGCTGCCATAGTAACTAATTCAGGGGTTGAAATTATCACTTCAGCCTAACAGATTATTATTTTTTCCAACACAACCTTGCAAGTTAAAAAAACAAAAAAAACAAACCCACCCACCATCATTGAAGCTTCACACTATGAAAGGGTTAACTGCTGTGTAAAGAATCTGAGGATACAACTTTGCTTTAAGTTTGTAACTGGAGTTTTCTACTTGGTGCGTAATTGACACCCCCACCCCCCATGCACTTGTATTGAAATTTTTCTGTACACATAGAAAATCGCATATTATGAAAACAGACAAAATTCTATATTGTGTTTGGAACGATTATGACCCCGCAACCATAGGTGTAAATAGTGTTTTAATTTCCCTATTCATTCCAGTGGCGGTCCATTGTACCCCATTAATGTTCTAGTATTCACTGATTTTTAAAAAAAATATATTCTTTTTTAAAAAACTGGCATGAACCGGGGTAATTTCAGACGTTACGGGATCACAGTCAACCACCCTGAATCACAGTGGATTCAGGATGGTGGCTGTGATTGCGTGAACGTCCATTTGAGCCCCGCCAGATGTTCACCACGGTGAGTTCCTGGTATGGTTCAAAGCTAATCACAGTTCTGGAGGTGAGGTCAGCCTCATCTCCAGAACCGTGGTTAGCTGGACCACGATCAGGAATGGGGCAAAAGTAACATCTGTTACCTCACCCCATTCCTGACCGTGGTCCAGACCGTGGTATGGGATCGGGCGCAACGGCCTGATTGTCTGCTGCGCCCGTCCATCTCCATGAGGGTGGGCGGGTGGCCAGTGGAGCACGGGGGGGCGGGGATGAACGGCTGCATGTCGCGCTGTGCAGTCCTGCCCCCTGCCTGATCCCCCTCCGTGATCAGGCCGGCAGGTCTAAAGGACGGCCGGTCTGATCACAGACCGGGATCTGAGATGGATCCCTGTCCAGGGTTCAGCGTGGTGGGCTGAAAGTCCCATCACGTCTGAAATTACCCCCAGTGGAACACAACAGGCCCCATATCCTTGAGGAATACATGAAATATGAAGTGGTACAGGTTTACGAAAAATGTTTCATGATTTTTTTTGGTACAACTTCCAGGGTACTGTACAACAACATTTGGGATTGAGGGTTAAAAACAGCAGAGTTAGATGCCCTTGTCCAAGTGAGAAATGCAGATGCCAGTGGAGGATTTTGTTCTGTAAGTCCCCCATTCAAAGTTCATCCTAAAACCACCACCACCAGCAGTATGGAGGAGCAGACAGGGGTTGGACTGCGCTGCATATGTGCTGGGCATTTGTGGCTTGCACGGGTTCAGTGTGGGCATGTTCATCCAGTTGAAGGTAGGAGAAGTGGGAGAAGGCTAGGACACATGGGTGTTCCCTCCTTCCCTCTCCCCACTGAACCTACTATCTGTGGGGAAGCCCCTTTTAGTTAAAGCAGTGGTTTTCAAACTTTTGCCTGAATGACCTTGTAACAGGTTGGGTGATAGCCCTTTTAAAAGGACTGCTCACCAACCTAGTCCCACTCCCTCCTGGGACTATACAAGCAGAAAGCTCTGACTTTCAGGCAGTCTTGTTTTTGTCAAGGAAGTCAGAGAGATCTGTGCTTGGGGCTCTTCTGGGAGCTGGCTATGATCCTTAAACTACAGATGGCTAGGAACCCTCTGAGGGTGCTGACCGAGCTCAAAGTTTAGGCCCAGGGATTGGTCTGAAATGAGCAATTGCAGCAAATGCTGCTTCCATCAGAAACAGATTGTTCACCTTCATTGTCGTGATGAGGAAATTTACTGGCTTTTCACTAGTATTTACATCACCTAAAGTCGTTCAGCCACACCACCTCACCTAGCCTTGCCTTGCTGTATGCCTTAATTTGTGCTGAAATTTCTGCCTGCCTTCCATTGTGCCAATTTGCAACACTTAAAGAGCAGTAAGTTGATGGGAAGTGCCATAAATTGACAGAAAATACCAGAAATTGACAAAAGGCAAGAAAGTGGCAAAAATTTATTTATTTATTTATTTATTTATCAGATTTCTACCCCACCCCTCCTAAAACAGCTCAAGGCAGCTTACAATAAAAAATCACATATATAAAATACATCTAAAACCAGTTAAAACATTCCAAAATACAAATATTCAAGTATTAAAACAGGGCCGGGAATCACAATAAGACAATAAATAGGGTAAGGGAGATAAAACCCTCTAACCCCCGCCTCCCCCGCTCCCCAAGGGCCTGGGCGAACATCCAGGTTTTACAACTTCACCAGAATGTAAAAAGGTTTGGGGCCAGGCGAGCTTCCTCCGGTAGGGAGTTCCACAGACGCGGCCCGGCCACCAACAATGCCCTCTCCATTGTGGCCCCCTGCTTAACACGGGGGACCTCCAAGAAGGCACCCCCGGCAGACCAAAGGAGCCGCTCTGGGGCACAGAGGGTGAGGCGGTCCCTGAATTACGAGGGGCCCAGACCGTGAAGGACCTTATAGATCAACACCAAAACCTTGAACCTGGCTCAGCACGTTATTGGTAACCAGTGCAGAGTTCGGAGCACAGGTGTTATGTGCTCTCGATGACCCGTCCCTGAAAGAAGCCGGGCCGCCGCATTCTGCACTAGCTGCAGCCTCCGAACCAGGAACAAGGGAAGCCTCACATAGAGCATGTTGCAGTAGTCCAGCCTTGAGGTGACAAAGGGATGGATGAGGGAGGCCAGGTCCGGGCCGGAGACGTATGGATGCAGCCCCCGCACCAGATGCAACTGGCGGAAGGCAGTCTTCACGACTGCCTCCACCTGTCGATCTAGGCAGAGATCCGCATCCAATATCACCCCCAGTCTCCAGACCTGCTGAGCTATAGGAGGGCGAACCCCCCCAATCAGGGGGGCCACTGTCTCCCTCGCTCTCCCCACCAACATCACCTCCATCTTATCGGGGTTGAGGTTCAGTCTTCTCTGCCACATACATTCTGCCACGGCTTTCAAACACTGGGATAGCAATGAGACGGCAGGGTCTGGGTCAGTTGAAAAAGAGAGGTACAGCTGAGTATCGTCAGCATATTGGTGACATCGCACCCCGAACCCTCTCATGACCTCCCCCAAGGGCTGCATATATACATTAAATAATAATGGAGACAGAATGGAGCCCTGCGGAATGCCACATGATCAAGTGCGGGGGCAAGATGTCTCATCCCCCAACACCACCCACTGGCTTCTCCCCGAGAGGAATGAGCGGACTCATTGAAGAACAGTCCCATCCAGACCCCCCAGGTCACGCAGCCATCTCAACATCAGCCCAGTCCACGGTGTCAAAAGTGGCCGAGAGATCTAGCAGGATGAGAAATGTTGAACATCCTGCATCCATCTCCCAGCGGAGATCGTCGACCAAGGCCACCAATGCCGTCTCAGTGCCATAGCCGGGGAGGAACCCAGATTGAAAAGGGTCCAGGAAACCGATGCTATTTAGATGAACCTGGAGCTGGATCGCCACCGCCTGCTCAATAACCTTCCCTAAAAAGGGGAGGCTAGAGACAGGTCGGTAACTGGCGAGCGCGTCCACGTCCAAGGATGGTTTCTTCAGCAGGGGACACACCACAGCCTCCTTGAGGCTGGGCGACAACCTCCCCTGCTGCAAGGATGCATTCACCACCCTCGCCAGCTCCATCCCCAACGTCTCCCTGGAGGCTTTCACCAACCAGGATGGGCATGGATCAAGTTCGGAGCAGGTGGCCCTCACAGACCCCAAGACATCCACCGCATCGGCCGGCGTCACTTCCTGAAACTCACCACACAAAGCTGGACCAGACAGGGCCTCCATCACCTCGCGCTCTCCCCCTACTGCCCCTAATCCAGCGTTAAAGTTGCTCTGAATCTGAGCGATTTTTTCTGCAAAGTAGGTGACAAACTCCTCACAGCAGGCCTGGGACAAGTCCCCGTCCAGGCGGAGGGAGGCCGGACTGACCAACCCCCACACCACCCGAAAGAGCTCCGCTGGGCGTGACTTCACAGACGCTATGAGGACAGTAAGCAACTCCTTCCTTGCTGTCCTCACAGACTCAACATAGGACCACAAATGGGCCCTATGGAGTAGTCGGTCGAAGTCAGATCAAGTCTGACGCCAGCATTGCTCCAGCCTCCTGCCTACTTGTTTCATACACCGCAGCCCCTCAGTAAACCAAGGGGCACTGCGGTGACGAGACCAAGGCAGAAGGCGTCTCGGAATCACCCTGTCAACGGCTTCCTCCAGCAAGCTGTTCCAACACTGGACCAGATCATCGACAGAGTGACCGTCCAGGTCCAAGGAAAAATGCTGGAAATTGATTTAAAATGTTTTTTAAATGATGAAAATACCAATATTTATGGAAAATCATGGATATGCCGGAAAATCTCAGGCGCAATAGTGGAAGCATGGAATCAGTAAATAGTGAGGAAATGCCAATGAAAGGTAGATTCATTTATTTTTTCAGATGGTATAGGAACACCTGCTCTCAATTCCACTGTACTGGGGGAAAGCCTGAGATTAAGCCTCATGGTGGGTGGAAGGCCTAGAAAAAGTGATTTGAAACTGTTTACTTTGTTACCCCTGGAGAATATAAATAATCCTTAATTTGTGACAGGAACTAGGCATCTGTGGAAGATTTGAATTGATCTTGCAAAGACTTGTCAGCTGAGATTTGCCACAAAACTCATTTTCAATATTCCTGAAGCTCCAAACAGCAGCACCAGGGCTGCACATTGCACATGCCCAGACCTGAAGCTCCTATCCTCTAACCCAAATTTAATGTGGTTGATTTAATGTAGTCGATTCAATTTAATTTTATTTATTTATTCTTCTACCCCAAGAATCACAGTCTCAGGGTGGGTTACCCTGCCTTGATATAAAACCCAGTGTGCTGACATTACTATGACACATGCTCTGCTCCAGAGAAACCGCCTCTCCAAGTTTTGCTGCAGTAATATCTCATGGAGTTCACTGACTACCTAAATGGCACATCTCTAGTGAATAGTTTCTTGTACAACAATAGGAAATGTCAGAGGCTCAGACAGAAAGCACTGCAAATGACACTTTATTGTCAGATTAATTAGATCAGTGTCAATATCACAGACTTCAGTCACACACATTTAAATTAATTTAGAACTGTTTTATCCACCTGTCTGCCAAATATAGGCTCTTCCCTCACCCACTCACTCCCACTTACCTCTTCTGCGGTGGAGGGCCCATTAGAGTGAAACTAATAATATTCTACCAGTCAAAAGAGTTAAGGATACAGTTGGAATGGGTACTTAATTTAGTACCTGCAGATAACACTAACATTTTTTAGGACTTCATCAAGTACTCACTGCCACACAGATACAGATTGAGAACCTGGATACCTGAAAAATCAATAATTTCCAGTACTGACTTCAATTTTCCAATTACCAATGAGTATATTGGGATGGAAAACCAAAATATTCAGACAGAAAATTTCTGGAGCTGCCCATGGTGACGGTCCAGAGACTGCAGCTGGTGCAGAATGTGGTGGCCCGTCTCCTTACGGGAAAGGGTCGCTGGGAGCACATTACACTGATGCTCCATTCTCTGCACTGGCTGCCTATAGTCTTCTGGGCCCAATTCAAGGTGCTGGTTCTTACCTATAAAGCCCTCTACGGCTTGGACCCCGTCTATCTGCGGGATCACCTCACTCCCCATGCCCTTGATCGGCCCCTGTGGTCAGCCAGGAGCGCCCTTCTCGAGGTCCCCTGGGTATCCCATAGGGGGGGCACTATGGAGAGGGTGTTCTTGGTGGCCACCCCAAGGCTGTGGAACTCCCTCCCAGCAGAGGTCAGGGTGGCCCCAGACCTTCCTTCCTTCAGACGTCAATGCAAGACCTGGCTGTTCCGCCAGGCTTTTGGTGAGGGAGATGGGTGAGGGGGGGGTTATTATTTTTGGGGGGGCTGGGTGGTTTTTTTTAATGTGTTCTACTGCTTTTTGATGTCCCTCTCCCCGTTGTAGGGGAGGCTGTGTTTTCCCTCTTTTGTTTTTGCCCCCTTTTTGTTGTTACTTTATTATGTATTTTATACATTTTATATTTTGTATTGAAAGCTGCCCCGGGCTGCCTTTAGGAGGAGGGGTGGGGTAATATTTTTTCAAATAAATAAAATAAATGAACAAAAAAAAAAATCAGGACTTGAAGTAAAAAAACAAATAATAAGTCAGGAACGAAGGTTGCATTTCCAGGACCAGATGTCAACAGAAACCCACAATAAACAGTGTCAGAAGTCAAAAAATCAGGATGGAAGTCAACATTCTGGAACCAGAAGTCGACATTCTGGGACATCGGGTACCCGAATTGGATCACAATCAAGTACCGATTAGTACCCAATGTTGTTGGGATGATTTGGGTAACAAAAATCAATCAAGTGTACATGTTATTGTGGGCACCCATTTCAGCTCTAGTTGAGCTCCAACGTAAGGTGAGCAACCCCTTTTTTGTGCAGTGGAGTGCTCAGTGAGGACTCCATTTTCAAGTATTCTGGACAATCTTTTCCCTCACCATCCACATAGGATATGGGTTAGAACTGGTGAGGTAATACAAGTCCAAAAGGAGGAGGAAGAATTCTGTCCACTGCCACCCAAAATCCCACCCACTGACCCCTCCCCCATGTTGGCAGGAAGAAGAATGACATAGGGGGCATGCCCCTCCCATGATTCTCTCAGTAGACTGTCAGATGTGTTGTCAGAGGTGGGGCGGGAAAGAAACGCTCAAGCACTCTCATACATTATACAGGAGTGGCAATGTACCAACTATTTTGGTCTGACAGCCATACTTGTGTTGCTTCTCATTCCTTTCTACAGTACGGGTAGACATGCACTTTCCAACCTCCCACTGTACCAGGCTCTCCAGCAAGGATGGGTGAGCAGTTTCTTCATCAGCCTTGCTGGGTGTGTTACTGATAAGGGTGTGCAGTTTGTTTCCATTTTTTAAATTACTAAAAACAAAGCCCCATTAGTTTGTCTAATTCAAATACAAAAATTGATGATTAAGTAAACAATTATAATTTGCTTTCATCCTTTTTTATTTAAAAAAATTAAAAATGTGCACGCATATAATGGCCAGCGTGGCCAGTCTGTGCATGCATGCTCTTTCCCAAAATGACGCCAACACTGACAGTGCTATTAGGGAAAGAGCTGCGCATGAGTAGAATGGTTTGGTGGCCGTTTGGTCAAGTGCAGTGATTTATTTTTTTTAAAAAATAATAATAAAATGAATGAAAACAGTAGGTTCATTTACAAACACACACACACACACACACACACACACAAAAATGAAGGTGGGTTTTTTTTGGTAAATGAAAACGAAAATGGTAGGGGTTCCTTCCGCACACACACACACACACCCTAGCTGCTGTAAGAGGTAGGGGTGGGACACCGGGGAGAATACTGGATACCGGATGTACCAGATCTCTGGCTTTGCCCTAGATTAGAGTGCTACACAGATACTAGGAGGTATCAGACTTTATGCTAGCTTCATGCTGCAGGTAAAAAACACACAGCTAAAGCAAAGTCTTTGTCTCCAACTAATGATCCACACTGCAACTGCTTTGCATGATGTTACATAGGATAACAGCAGCTTCATGCAGGGCACAGGACACTTTGGCTGTAACTTTTGTCTAAATGAGGAGGGCAGGGGGTGTCATTTAGCCTCAGAGAGCACACTTCCATCCATTAAAATTAGGGCTGAAACATGATTCGAAATTTTAGTTGAATAATCGATTAAGCTTTGAATATTAGCTCTTGTACTAATTTTCTATGTGGCCCTATCAGAGAGATACATAGAAGTTGGTGGTAGGGGCATTTAAAGGGTGTGCTTTTCAGGAAATCATGGATTTGTGCCATCAAGCTGTCCCCTAGTCTTGTCACATGCGCACACCCTCATTTCTGCTTCCTTAACCTGAGCTCAGTTTTTGAGTGGTTGGGAGTAGGAAATGGATCCAGGGGGCAGAACCAAGAACTGGAAAGGGGCCAGATAAAAAATGAGCCATGGGCTGCATTTGTCCCCCAGACTGGAGGTTCCCTATCCCTGCACTAAGTGTTGGAAGTTGGGCCTCAAAAGTAGGGGGGAAGGGGGATCTGGGCATTCATATGCTCCTGCTCTGAAAACTCAAAGGGATGCAACCCCCCCTCCCCAGTATAATTACACTTATAACTCATTAGAGGTAGACCTGCTGGAGGTCAGAAGGGTCCCTCAGGGACAATTCCTTAAACAGAATATCTGCCCACCGTAGCTCCTGGAGATGTTCTGCTGCTGTCACCACCGCACCAGGGACCTGCTGCTGCCATCATTCATGGTAGGTTTCCCATCTGACTCCTGCTATCACACCAGCTATTAGAGGTGTGCACCAGGGACCCATGTCATTATTAGTTTTTGTTTTTCATCTTTGTTATTTAAATCTTTCATTTTCATTTTTGTAAATATCAAACTTTCGTTTTTGTTTTCGCTTTCGTTTTTTATTTCCATTGGTTTCAATAGAAAACACATTTTTGGCTGTGTTTTGATGAAACATGGGAGGATTGTACCTCCAATGGAAAGCATTAAGAAAGCTAAATTTCAGGAAGATTAGGTAAATGAATTCAATTTTATAAGCAGTTGAATTATGTTATTTTGCTAAGATCTGCATATACATTCCTGGATGTAACATCTCTGTCTCCTACATACATAATCCAGATGATACTTGGCAAGTGTATACCCCTCCCCATGTGTAGCATCTATGCCAATTTTCAGAAGGATTGGATAAAGGGTCCTGGTGGTATAAGCAATTAACTTGTAAATGTATGTATGTCTAATTGTAACATCTTTNTCCTGTTTAAACTCCTGGTATTCACATTCAAAACACTCCACAACCAAGCTCCCCCTTACCTCTCTGACCTAATTTCCCTACGCACTCCTGCACGCACTCTCTGCTCCTCCTCTGTCCCCTCCCTCCCTCTCCCTTGTTTTTCCTGCTCACCTAACCGCCTTCGACCCTTCTCCCTCACTGGCCCCCATGCCTGGAACTCCCTCCATACCCACATCCACCTTGCCCCCTCCCTCCGCTCCTTCAAATCCCTCCTCAAGACCCACTTTTTCCTCACCGCATTTCCCAATGTCTGCTAGTCATTTCCCATATACTTACTGTCTGCCCTCCTCTGCAGACTGCTGCAACCAACCTGATTGTAACCAAGCCAAGCATACGCACCTGAGACTTCGCATCCGCTTGAACGTTTGTTTGTCTTCTCCCCTGTCTCTCCCACTGTCTCCCTCTCCCTGTCTTTTAGATTGTAAGCCACAGGCAGGGACTGCGTCTATTTCTATGTTCTGTACAGCGCCAGGTACATGACCGGTGCTATATAAATGTTTATAATAAAATAATAATAATAATAATAATAATAATACTCCCTGCAGCTGCAGGCTGTAGTGGACCACCGGGGGTGGTTCATAGACATCTTCATGGGCAAGTCTGGGCGCAGCCATGATGCCCAGATCATGACCATCTCCCCCTTCTATGCCTGGATGTACTGCAGGGACTTCGCAGACATGGAAACGACCCAGATTGAGGGGGTGATGATGCCCGCCTGTATCCTGGGGGACCCAGACTATCCCCTCACCTGGTGGCTGATGAAGGCATACCCGGTCACCCAGAACCCTGTGGTTCCGGGCTCTACAATACCTCCCTGTGTGCAAGCAGGACCGTGGTCGAGAGGGTCTTCGGGACCCTCAAGCAGCACTGGAGGAGCATCACGAGCTGGCTGGACTACATGGTGGAGACCTTGACCCTGGTGATTGGAGACTGCTGTGTGCTGCACAATGTGTGCGAGACTGAGGGGGTTGCCCTCAACTACCCCGTGCCCTGGCACCCTCCCAGCCCTGTGCCCCTGTATGTGAATGCAGAGAACCCGTGGGAGTACCGATACGCCAAGCGCATCCATGCTGCTCTGGCCAGGCGGATCAGCTGGGAGGCCGAGGTGTGAGGTGCACCCCCCCGTCTCCACCACCCCGGGGTCCCCACCATTGCTGTGTGTGCGCCCCTGTACGGCCGCCCGCCCACCCACCCACAGCCCCATGAACTGACCTACAGAAGCAATAGTGGTGTCCAAACCTTTATTTCCACACACAGTTACATGTGCCCCCACTACCACCACCATCACCCACCTCCCAGTGCCATGCTCCCCCCCTCAGACTGCTCTCGCCCTTCCCCCCATCCCCCACATCTCCAGGGTCCCCCCTCAGCTGCCTTTTAGTCACTGTGGAGCTCTGAGAGCTCCCCTTCCACCCCGCTGTCCATGTCCCCAACTGTGTTCTGGGAGGCCTCGGTGTCCCTGAGGGGCGGGCACTGGTGGGAGGGCAGGTGGGCAAGACTGGGGTCGGATGGACCCCCCTGGGTGGCTGCTCCCTCCAGAGGCCTACAGGTACTGTGAGGTGGATGCACGGGCCCAGCAGTTGTGCCAGCGGCTGGGGCGGTGGCTGGGGCGGCAGCTGGGGCAGCGGCAGTGCCAAGGGGCCCGGCATTGGGGCTTGGGAGGGCAGGGTGCCCAGTGGGGTGGCTGCCATCACATGGGCACTCATGGTGCCAGCGTGAAGGAGCAGGGAGGTGTCGATGTCATGTGAGTGGTCCATCTTAGCTGAATGTTCCCGCACCATCCTGTCGATGGCCTGCTCCAGCTGCCCAAATGCCTCTACCTGCCTTCTATGCTCACGGAGCTCCTGCCTCCGCTCCAGCCACACCTCTGCCTGGAGTCACCAGTCCCTTGCCTCTGCTTGTTGAAGGGAGCATTCTGTGGCTGCCTCCATGCGATCGATGACCGCGATCATCCGCTCACCATGCTCAGTGGTAGAGCGGACAATGTCCTCCGCTTGCTCATCTCTCCGGCGCCGTACTCGTGCCTGGTGCTGTCTCATCCTTTGCGCTGGGGGCACCGGTCCAGCTTACTGGGGCCCATCGGGTTGCCCTGTTGGGTACACAATAGTTGCTGGTTAGGCGCCCCGGCTGGACACCCCCTGTCCTGTGGCATAGCTGTGGGGTCTTGGTCCCCCCTTGGATTTGTGGCCAGTGCCCTCCCCCAACACCCTTCCCCCCCTTTGCAGTGTGCCTCACCAGGGACCACTGGCTGCTCCCAGGGCTGCTTGCTGCCTTCCTCATCACCCGTATGTCGCCGGTGATGGGGCGTGCCATGCCCTGTGGGGATATGGGAGGGGTTGGGTGGGGGTGGGTTGCCCTTGTCCTGCAGCAGCCCCCGGGCCCCCTTCCTGTGTTCTGGGGTGTCCGGGGTGGCTGGGGGTGGCCCTGTGCCTGGTGTGTCCCCCTCTCCCTCCTTGACCCTTCCCCCCTGGTCCAGCCCCCCCCTCCCACCCACGTGCTTACCCTCAATGTCCATATCAGAGCCCTCCGAAGCCAGTCCCTCTGTGTTTCTGGGGTTCCCCTGTGTCCACTTGCTGAGGGTGACCAGTGTGCCAGCCTCGGAGTCTTCCAGTTTGGACAGGAGGTGGGGGCTTCTGGGGATGGGGTTTGTGGGGGGCTTGCCAGTCCCCAAGGTCCCTGGGCATTCCTCCTGGGGCGTGGGAGCCCTGGAGCCAGTGTCCTCACTGGGGGCAGCGAGAGTAGGGGGTACCTCAGCCTGTTCCCTGCCCTGGATTACTACGCTCCTCATGAGGCATGGGACGACAATGGAGCCCTTCATATGGAGTAGGGGTGGGAAGTTTGGATCATCCGGTATCCGATACTGCTGATATTTTGGTGTACTGGCAGTATTGGATTATTCCGGTATTTGGGGGGTACCGGTACCGGATCTTTTTACATTGCGGTCATTGAAATGAATGGCCACAATGTAAAAAAAAAGAATAAGACAAAAAAATCCAAACACTTTCCCTCCCCAGTCCAGGCTGCACGGATGGGGGAGGGAATGCCCAGCCTGGATTTTTTTTTTAAAAAAAAAATTCCCCGAAGTCCCTGCTAGTGCAGGCTCCAGGCCACCACCGGCAACCCAGAGCCTGCACCAGCAGGTAGGTGTACTGGTACTAGGGTGATCCCTGGGGTGGGGGGTGGTTTAACACACACCCCACCCCAGGGATCACCCTACCTCCCCACCCAGGGATCGCCTACCTTTGGCGCTCTGGGCAGTGGCGGCAGTGCTCCGGGCGGCTTCAGCGCTGGCTGTGGCTGCCAGATTCAGTGCTTTTTAGGCCTTCCGGGGAACTTCCAGGTTTCCCTGGAAGGCCTAGAAAGCGCTGAAGCTGGCAGCCACAGCCAGCGCTGAAGCCACTCGGAGCACCGCCACCACCCAGAGCACCAAAGGTAGGCGATCCCTAGGCGGGGAGGTAGGGTGGGGTATGTGTTAAACCACCCCCACCCCAGGGATCACCCTAGTACCTGCTGGTGCGGACTTCGGGTCACCGGCGGCGGCCCGGAGCCCGCACTAGTAGGGACTTAGGGTACAATTTAAAAAAAAAAAAAATCCAGGCTGGGCAGGGTGGGTGGTTCCACCCGCACAGTCTTGGAGGGGGAGGTATTTATTTATTTTCCATTGATTTCAATGGGGCAGTTCCGCATTGAAATCAATGCAATAAATCCGGCACCGGTAATGCAGTTTTAATCCAGTAACTCAGTATTTTTCATACCGGTAACTGGTAAAATCAGTAACCAGTATTTTGCCTAATGTCCCACCCCCTAATATGGAGTATGCGGTCTATGGCATCAAAGTAGGGGGCAGTCTGGGCTCCGTGTCCGGACCACCGGTTGTTGTCCCAGATGGCCTTGTACCCCCTCTTTAGTTCCTTTGCCTTTGAGCAGCACTGGGCCACTGTTCTGTGATGCCTCACCGCCTCCATGTCCCGCACGATCTCCCGGAAAACATGCTCATTCCGCTGATTGACTGCGATCTCCTGTTGAATCTCCAGGGTCCCCCAGATGCGGATGAAGTCCTGCATTTCCCTGTGCCCACATTGCCCCCCTCTGTGGTAAGGCCTTCTCCCACGTGGTCCCTTCTCCTTCTCCTTCTCCTCCTCCTGCTCCTCCTCCTCCTCCACCTGGCCAGTAACTGTCTCCTCCAGGGGCTCGAGCTCCCGGGCCCGTTTCCGTGTCTGTGGGTCATGGGGGGGGTTAGGTGCTGTTTTTTCTCTGTCCCACGGCCCCACCCCTTCCCCCTCCTGCTGCCTGGGCTGCCCCCCTTGGTGCCCCTGTGCCGCTGGGTCCCCCCCTTGGTCCCCTTACCCGTTTCCGTGGTGCCTCATCCCCCGGTCCGGTTGCCATCTCCAGGGATGCCTGTCCTGGCTGCTGCTGCTGCAGCTGGCCCTCCACCACCTGCAGGTGCAGCACTACCCCCTCCTCTGCCTGTGCCTCCTCCACCTGCACCTCCTCCTCCCTTGTTCTCTCTCCCTCCTCTCCCTTCCATCTCACTCCATCCCGCCACGTCCCCCTGCTGCTGTGTGCCCTTTAAATCTCCCTCCGTGGCCTGTGTTGTTGCTGGTTCCCTGGCAGTGATGCTGCATGCTTTGTCCCCGGCTGGGAATCATTTTGCTTGGTTCCAGCCAGTGGTTGCTGTTCAGACGTTACTTTTTATTGTTTCCCATTGGGAATCGCATTGACCACGCTTTCGGAGATGGTCCCAGCTGGAGTTCTGGAAGTGTGGTTGATTTTGACCCCTGTTGGGGATTGACTGTGTTGAACATCTGGCGCCCATTAAACAGACCCTCAGGCCGCTTTGCCCCGCCGCGGGATTGACCGTGGTTCACTGTGGTTGACTGTGGGTATTTTCAGACATTACAAGATCACGCTCAACCATGAGGAATTCCCACATGGTGATCGTGGTCCCGTAACATCTGTTGGGGTGAACGGAAGCCAACCGCCAGATGTTCACCCCCGTGAATCACGGGGGGGGGGGACACATTGACCATGAAAATGGAAGTCCTGCCCAGACCATCTCCGTTTGCATGTTCAATATGATTCCCGCTCGTTATCAAGGAGATCGTCTCCTCTGTCCCCCAACCACAGCCTGGAATCAGCAGCAGGATTCCAGGCTGTGGTCAATTCCCCTGGGGGGCACCACGGCCGCATTGACCGCAGCACCCGCCCATGTCCCAAGAGGGTGGGCGGCCTAGGGAGCATGGGGGTGGGGGCTGTGCATCTGCACGTTGAGCTGCGTGGCACCGCCCTCCCCGATTCCCCACTGGGATCAGCTGGCACATCTGTTGGATGTGCCGGTTTAATCCCGGCAGGGGATCAATGGGTGATTCCGTGATGGCCAATACAGGCCCCATCATGTCTGAAAATACCCAGTGATCTCGTAACGTCTGAAAATACCCTTTGACCCCTGGTGGGAATTGACTGTGGTGAACATCTGGCACCCGTGAAACTGAAGTTCAGGATGCTTTGGCCCCACCGCTGGATTGATCGTGTTTTACTGTGATTGACTGTGATCTCGTAACGTCTGAAAATACCCTATGTCTCCTGATTTCTGGGATCCTATCCCCAAAGTTCCAGTTATGTGCCTTCTATGCCCACCTCAGGGCCGTCCCCATGGTCACCTTGAAGCCACCACCAATTGGTCCTATAAAGCTGGAAGCATGCAGTAATTGTTCAGTGAATGTATCTGTCAGTCTGTTTGGTTGCTCCCCATAATGCCTCCTATAACCTCCCTCCCCCTGCCATGCCAGGGGCCTGCCTCTGACTGACACTGCATGTGCTGGTATTTATCTGAGTAATGGTCTTCAAGGGGACAACTTCAATTGCTTATAAAATTGGGTCCTTTATAAAATTGTCCTGTAGTTTGGAAGAGGTGACAGGGAATGTATGGGATACATTCCTGCCAAATGTCCTGTAAACAGGATGGAATATAATAATGTTACAGACATAAATGTATTTTCAACTTAATGGCTTATAACATCAGGACCCTTTATCCAATATTTCTGAAATTTGGCAGGATTGGTAATCTTGGGGAGGGTCATAATATTTCCAGGTTTCATGCAAATGTGATGATGAAAGATATAGACGTTGTATCCAGGAATATGTATGCAGCTTTTCTTAAAATCACAACATTCAATTGCTTATAAAATCGGTTCCCTTTAGACATTCTTTCCAAAATGTGGTACACATAGTTCCCTCCAATGGGGGTACAATATCATCAAGTTTCATCAGAATTAAATAAGAAACAAAAATGATATAGCCGGAAATGCATTTTTCAGTGTTTTTCCATTATTGCGAAACTAAAATTCATTTTTTTGTTGTTTTTGTTGTTATTATTTGTTATCATTATTACAATAACTAAAAAGAAAATGAAAATTTTCATTTTCATTATCACATAATAACGAAAACTAATTGCACACCCCTACCGGGCATTTGAGTGGCTAACTGATAGTTGGTACCTCTGGTGAACAGACATTTACCAGCATTGATTTATTGTGCCCATAGCTGGCATAATGTCTGTTCGCACCTGCAATTTGAAGTTTTCCTGTATCGAATGTAACCTTTAACACTGGCTCATCATTAAGTAGACTTGTTTATATGGAATCTGCAAAGAGCATTGCTGTTGCAGTTACCATGACAGTTACCTTAGAAACACCATGGGAGTTGGCTGGTGTCAATAAACAAAACAAAAATCTAAAAACAATTCCCACTATACTTCTCAACAAATAAAAGTTTGTTTTTCCTAGTATCAGGCAGCTGTTGATTTCAGCTTGTATTTTTCCCTTTCACCTGACATTTAGCCCATATAAACCAGACACTCTTGTGCAAAAGTATTTCTGCAAAGGCCTATCAATCACGCTCCCTTTAGTTGTCTAAATCAAGTAGAAGTGCCCCTCTTTGACTGGAGAGAATGTCACAGCGTGCAAAGCAGGGTGGGATGGAACCCCACTAAAGTGTTTCCATCACCTTAAAATGTTTTAAAATAGGATGTGGACAGGAAGGAGAGAAAAGTAATTGTTAGTCCAGTGCTAGCCACCTTCAATTTCATCAGATGCCTGAGAGATTCAGCTTTTATACAATTCGAGCTTATTGAGCAAACACACTTATTTGTGACTTCAGCTGAAAGCAGGAACATTTGGTTTTCCTTTCATTCAGTTTAACAGTGTAGGTGCAAAGCATCTGTAGAATTAGAACGGCACACCTCAGCAGGGCTATAAACACTTTCTTCCTTACAGGGCTATTTTTGGGGGTAGAAGTGAAGAACCATCTGCATTTTTTTTTTTTGTGGGCAACCAAGACAATGGGAAATGGGCATGGAGGCTGCCTGACCTCAGAGCTGTTCTGTGGGTGCACCCCCATATCCTCTGGCTTCCAGCCGCACCTGAGTCTGTTTTAGATGGACCTGGTGATTAGGCCTGAAACGACAGACCTAATTGACAGTGTCTGTCAATTCTGTTGGAAACCTCCCATCGTTGCTATTTTCCTGACACGGCATGGACATGGCATCCCGATACTTGTTCTGATGCTTTCTGCCACTTTACGCTATTGCCTGTCGCTATTTCTCAGCCTCGGAGAAATTGTCAGAAACTTTCTCAAGACCCATAAAGTGTCGGAAAATGCCACAAAGTGTCACAATGGCCAGCTGGGAGTGGAGCTGAAGCATGGGTCTTCCCAGAAGAAAGACAGCATCTCTGATTCAGGCCGATGTCCTGCTCCACTAGCCCACTCCACTAGAGAGTGGAGCCAGTCGGCTCAACCAGCAGCGCTCTGGGATGTTCTGGAGCACCACCAGCAGAGATGCTTCGCTTGCACATCTGGCAGGGTATTTTTAAATGGACCAGTCAAGCCGGGGGTGAAGTGGACTGGCGCGGGCAGAACCGGGACTGCTGCCCATTCAACAAATAAATAAATAAACAAACAAATAAAAGCACCCAAAGAGTGTTGCTAAAAACTATCAAGCAAACTAGAGGTGAAAACAGACATGACGCTAACCACCCTTTAACCACCCTTGGTGGTTATTTATGCATGTTGCAGGGCTATATTGGGTGATTTCAGACGTTACGATATCAGTGAACCACGCTCAATTCCGTGTGGTGGCTGTGATCGCGTAATGTCTGTTGGGGGAAACGGATGTTTCCCCCCAGATGTTACCACGGCTGGGGATTGCATTCGACACATGAGCAGCCGAAGCGGGAGGACTGGAGGCCACCGCATGTCGAATACAATCCCATGCCGGGGTGAACCCCGGCGTCTCTTCTGGTCGGGCGCCACGGCCCTGGATCACCGGCGGGACCCCGGGCCGTGGCGAATCCGGCCCGACGCGGCGGCCTCATTGGCCCCACCGTCTTCCCATCTCCCCGGAGGGCGGGGGGCGGGAGCGTGGAGGGGGCGGGGCCGTGCGGCCACACGTTGCGCCACGCGACCCCTCCCCCTCCCAGATTCCCCGCTGGGATCCCCACGGCATGTCTGTTGCGGCGTTACGGGGCGACCCCGGCAGGGAATGAATAGGGTGATTTCGGTACGGGGCCAACAGGCCACGTAACATCTGAAATCACCCATTGGTGCCCTATGCAGCCCTGAAACATGCATAAATGACCACCAAGGTGGTTAAAGGGTGGTTAGCGTCATGTCTGTTTTCACCCTTGGTTTCTGTATTTAAAAAGCTGTGCAAATGTCTTAAAAATTACATCATTTCTGCTATGAATATTGTCCTTGCCTGTTAGCCACATCTCACTGTACTTAGGGTCCCATGGAAACAGACCTAATTAAAGCAACACTCACAAAAGCTAGTGTAAATATCACAATTCAAAGCAAGCATCCAGAACTTGGATACAAAAACACATCCAGAATTCAGACTAATACAGGGAAGTGGAGTAAGTTTAGCTTTTGGACTTCAAAAAATAAGTGGCATTTGAAAGCTTTCAACAATGAGAACAAAAACATCATTGTCTGAAATAAATACCTCTGTTTTATTGATGACCTTGGGGTCTAATTCACAGTGACCATTTCACTGGTGTACAGAAGTGAGAACATATGGAAAATAAAATCAATGAGGGTGCAAGGGAAAAATCTGTTGATGGATTTTGAACATCTTTCTCCCGCCAACTGTATTGATATTAAGATGAAGGGTGTTAGGTCAGGGCCACCTTTAAAATTAGTATCTGAAAATACAATCAGCACCGCTAAATCAGGACATTGATAACTGGGATTGCTGCTGACATGAAACAGAAATCTAGGAGCAGTTCTTCCCAATGCTATTTATGTGGTTTAATTGGAATGTTCTTACATTTAATTGGGATACCATATTTCAGATGATGAACAGAGACCACAGCAAATCAGGTTCACATAACACAGTGCAACGATGTGAAATGCAAGCTGTTCTGCCCCTTCTGGGGACGGCAGAAGGCGAGCTCAGCCCAAGTAGTCCAGTCACAGACACAGTTTAAAACCAACTCATATTTCAAATTATATATTTAATGTTTATTCAGAATGTAATGGGATTTTATTCTTTTCATTTGGAATTTTTATTAAAAAAACAGTAAAAAAATCCCACCTCACTTGTTTATGTCATAAAAAAATTATAAACACATTATATTAGTGATTAAGATCATCTCTTGTTTAACAAGTTGGGCGGGGGGGTCAGGGAGAGCAATTCTTCATCTTTACTCCAGCACCAAGGAGAGAAGCCGCCTAGACTGTTGCCAAGCTCTTTTTATTAGAATTCTGCACGCATCGTACAGAAGTAAGACCCCAGACCTCAGAGGACACTGGACTGGAGACAGGAGTACAAGTTTCTAAAGTATTCTAGTCAAGTATTCTTAGTCACACTGGGTGAAAACAGACGTGACGCTAACCACCCTTTAACCACCCTTGGTGGTTATTTAGGCATGTTGCAGGGCTGCATAGGGCACCAATACAGCCCTGCAACATGCATAAATAACCACCAAGGGTGGTTAATGGGTGGTTAGCGTCATGTCTGTTTTCACCCTCTGTGTTCACCTGATTCCTGGGTGTAATGTGTATAGCTTCACCCATTTTTGGAAGTGACTAACTAAAAACAGTTTAGAGAGTTTACTTATCTTAAGAGATGCAAATAGACCTTAGGTGTGTGTACTTTGTTTTCATTATATTGATAACGATAATAAAAGTCATTTTTGTTATCGTTATTGCAATAATGATAACGAAGATAAACAATAACGAAATCCAGAACGATATCAGAAGTCGTTATTGATTTCGTTATTGCCTGTCAGGTGTTTTTTGGAGGGAAATGTGGAGAGGGGAGAAGGGAGAAGACATCTCTGAGCCTGAAACAGTGCTGAACTCTTGAACTGGGCCTGTGATGGGAGGGGAAGGGCCTGATGGATGTAATCGCTGACCAATGAGCAGCACAAGCAGATCCAAGGCAGTTGAATGGCACCCTGTGATTGCTCAATGCATCCTGCCTCCCAGAACCAATTGTGGGGGCTCTGCAACCCTTTATGTTGCAGGACCAAGCTATTTAACTCTTTCACTAAAAATCTTCCCCAGCCCTCAGTCTTATACCTTTCCTTTTCTTATACGCTTTATTTTCCTTTTCCTATATGACTCCCTCTCTAGATAGATAGAGATAGAGATTAGACAGATATACCCTTTAGTTTTTTCCCCTTCCCCTGTCTGTCTCCCCCTGTCCATATGATATATAGATATATTAGATATATCAATAGATAGATTAGATGTTGTATAGATATTGATAGATATACTAGACTTTTTTTATAGGATAGGAATAGGAGAGAGAGAGAGAGAGAGAGAGAGAGAGAGAGAGAGAGA
>QEPC01007379.1:550835-567595 GCA_003113815.1 Sphenodon punctatus | reverse complement strand
GGGAGCCCCTCTATTCTGTTCTCCAGTCAGCACACACAAGACTTGGTGGAGGGAGCAGGAAACACATTTATTGCTATTGCCTAGTACAAGATCCTAGTAAGAGCGAACTCCTGAATAACAAAAAATGGAGACTGCACCCTGCAGCTCCCAAACACCAACTGAACAGGAAACTCCACCCACCTAGTTCTGGAGGGAAGAAGGAGCTGGCTATTGCCAGATCTCTTAAAGCTGTACACACATATGCCACACTGAGCCCCCTTCTTACTCCCCCAGCCCCCTCCACCCAGAGCCCCCTCCTGCTTCCTCCTCCTGCTCCCTCGGCCCCTTCCCCTCAAAGACCCCCCAGCCCCGCCACCTCATCCAACTCCTCTTTCCTCCTGTTCCCTCAGCAAGGACTTTTTAAATGCCAGGGACATCTTGACACCTCATCTAACATGAAATATTGGACCAAAGCACATATTTAGCATACTCAATATCTGTCATATGCAGCCATCTGTGCTTATAAGTATATGCTCACAGAGAAAATCCCATCAACTTCAGGGTTGCAAGCCAGAGGAATTTACCCCGTGGAACTCCATTGAAGTCAATGGAACTCTCAATACAGAATGTTAGCTTCGTCTTAACTAATGGAGCCACTAGCGTGGCTCCATAATACTTAGTGCACAATGACAATAGGAAAAATTACTAATTTGTATGTCTAACCTATCTTATTATTACTACTGCATTATAATTAGAAATGGAGGAAGAAATTCAACTTCTGAGAAGTCTGGGGCAGGTGTCTGCTGGTACTTCTACCACTGGTGGCAGCCCATTTTCGTTGTCGCTCGAAATCAATACTGATATCAATAATGACAATGGGGGTGATCCCATGCCCTGCGCACACTGTACACATCCTTCATGTGCATACGTGCATGCAAACCGCACACATCTCCATAGGGATTGCATTGTGCCACATGGATTCCATGCAGAACCTGTGTGGATCTCATATAGATCCCACTTGGGATTGTGGCCACTGATAATGAAAGTGACATTTCGTTAATAATGAAAATGACAGTTTTAATAATGAAAGCGAAAACTAAAAATGACATGGGTCCCTGGTGCACCCCCCCCCTAGTAGACCTAGGCAGAGCCTAGTCCATTTGTTTGAGTAAACATCTGTCTGAAAAGGTTTGCTTTGGGAATATAGGCCTTCTAATAGAGAATACAATAAAAATAGATGCTTATTTTGGATTAAAACTGAAAGAAATGATAGCTTTTGCATTCCAGACAGTATTCACATTTTCGTATAGTTCTGAAAAATCTGCAACCAAAACAGATATTTGGGCATCAGCTTATTCTAACTCAGAAATATTATTTATTTTGGTTACTTCATTTTGGCTATTTCACATCTGCATTCACACCAAAATGAAATAGCCAAAATATTCAAGTAGCCAAAATAACCCAAATGACCAACTGAAATATTAAAAATATCTGAAATGGATATTATCTGGGGAAGCAGGACCAAATATTTGCTTCATTGAATTCAAAAGAATGCGGGAAAATTCATCAGATATAGCAGGTGTCGGGAAACTTTTCCCTCCCAGGGGCCTCTGTGAAAATTACTACAAGCTCTGAGGACTGTATAGAAGTAGGTTGCAGGATTGGTTAAGGGTGCCCAGGAAGAGGAGGTTCCAGATTAAGGATCTGTGCCATGAATTTATCTCCTCTCCTCGTCTCTTCACTTTTAACCCTGAGCTCAGACTTTCAGTACTTAGGGTAGGAACTGTACCCAAGGGACCAGTTGCAGGAGCTCGGAAGGGATCAAATAAAAACTAGCCTGCTGGCTGCATTTAGCCCTGATCCTGAGGTTCCCCAACCCTGGGATATTGTATTCACTATGAATATTTGTTTCAGCCCTATTTAGGTTATTTTCCCATCTCCTGAGTCCTCCTGAGGCATCATGATAAAACAACTTCTCCTGTGGAAAGCTTTAAAACAGCAGAGTTCAATAATATTTTCACCAGGCCAAAATAAAATCCCCATTGCATATTCTTCATTATTCAGTTTCTGGGTCAGTTCCTCAGTTGGTGCAAGATGGGATAGCACCATTTCAATCTTATTTGGTATGGAGACTCCTGGTAGTAACCCTATATTTAGAATTTTGGCTGCTCCGGGGGCGCACCCCCACATGTGCCCACTTCCAGCCCCACCTGCTTTAGATGGACCCAGAAGGTTCCCCTGTCCATGGTCCACTGGTGCGATGCACTCCTCCATCCCCCACCACCATAGAGTTGCGGGGCAATCGCCTGATGCATTCGTTTGGCGCCTGCAACTTTATTGTGTTGCTGGAGGCAATGACCAGCCATGAGTGGAGCTGAAGCAGGGGCCCGCCGAGCAAACAGACAGCAGCTCTACTCCAGGCCCATGTCCTGGTTTGGATGACCTTCTCCTTTGGTGGAACTGCAGGTTGTTCTGAAGTGCCACCAGTGGAGCCGCCCTAGAGCAGGAGCAGTCTGCTCCACTTCAACTCACAACTGCAGTGAACTCTGGGTACAGAAAGTCACAGGAGAGTGAAGCGTGGCATCTGCTCCTTTCATGTGGACAAAGCATGGCATCTGCCTGTTTCTTTGGGTTGCCACACTAAACCATGTGAGTGGGGGTTGAAGGGACTGAACGGACTTCAGCAGGCTACCATCTTGTTTGTTATTACCTGTAGTTAGCTCAAATTATTCTTCTCTGTAGCTTTTACATTGCATATCCATAATTAATCTCCTCTGTCATCATGATACCCATTCTTCTAGTTCAATTCCTCTCATTTTAAGGAAGTAGTTTCATGTCAACTGCAAATTTTGACACCTCACTATTCATCTGCCTCTACATTATTTCTATATATATGAACATCTCTCTTAGTCTGGAACCTTAAGTATGGAATTGAAGCATGCATTCATTATAAAATAAAAGTAACGTCATAATTACAAAGTTCACACAGATCAACACAGACTGTCACTGGCCTCATTAAAAAGCACCGTTTTATATCTACTAATTAAGCACATGATATAGCAACTCATATTCTGCAGACAGAGTTGCAGAAGTTCATATTTAACACAACAGATGAGTTTTCCTGTTTTAAGTCCACAGAAATGCATATCTTTCACACACATGATAATTATACTACAATGCCCACACCCACATCTAGGGTTGGAGGGGAAATACAATGGCTTATCAGATGAGGCCGTGGTGCTATAGCTAAGGTCACAAAACTGATTTTGCAGCAATTTTCAGCAGTCAGCTTTTACTGTCTTTACTTTTCAACATGGCATGAACCCTGCTCCCTTTTATTCAACTGTGCCAAGGATGGAGGAACTACTAACCTGCTTTCTTAATCCTGAAGCTAGCATTCTAGGGGGTTTAGGGAGCACTGGGCCTTCAGTGCTGCTGCAGGCACATTCTCGTCATCCTGTTCTGGGATCTAAGAAAGAATTTCTCCCCATCACCAGATTGGTTGAGGTGGTTGGATTTTGCACCCTGTCATCTGCAAGTAGTGTCGTGGCAGAAAACCGCTCATACCAGCGTTACTTCCAGGATCCGGCTCCTACCTCCACCACGTCTTAGCCTCGTGTCACTTTGAAAACTGCTTCCACCGCCAGGTGTGAATGTGACCGTAGTTTATCTCATAGGGGTGATTAGTCATTTATTTGTTACTAAAACTAATGGATCCCCATTTGTTTTAGTAACTAATGTTCTGAAAATGAATGAATAAGCAAACAAAATATGCTTGCTTTCATTTGTTTTTGTTTAAAAATTAAAAATAAAAACAAATTTAAACCCTGTACTTGAACAAAATGACTGTCTGGCCACTGAGCATCTGTGTCCTTTTCCAAAATGGCTCCAGCAGTGTCTCCACCATTTTGGAAAACAGTAGCTGGTCTGTGCATGTGCAGACTGGCTGCCTTTTTTCAAAAAGGCAATGATGCTGTCAGCTCCATTTCGGAAATGAGTGTGCATGTGGAATTGTGGCAGAATTGTTCTTGAATGGTTCTTCTCCTTACTGGTCTATGGGCAATAGTAGGCAGAGCCAGTGGCATGGCATAACCCAGCAGCAAGGAGTTCCCAGGGTTAACATTGGATGGACATTAGTTATCGCTGAGATTGCTGCTGTGTGAAGCACTGCCACCGGGGGATAGAGAGCCCTCTTACTGGGGTCCTGTCCACAGTCTTTCCCACCGAGTCCAAATTAACCATAGTAGGTTAAAAAAACAGATCACATTGTCATTGCCTACCTTTGTCCTGAGCCCTCAAATCCTTGATTTTCATGGCCTCCTTGGCCACCTGTAGTCTTCTGAAGGTGTAGGCTTTGTGACAAGCCTTCCTTCTGGCTTCGAGAACTGGGAGGACTGAGATAGCTCCCTGTAGTGTGACAAGCCGAATCAGAAGAGAATGAAAGGGAAGAGAAGGAAAGGACAGAGGAGAAGTAGGAGGGAAAGGGTTTGGTTTTGGAGCACAAGAAGAGGAAGGGGAAGAGATGGGTTCAGTGGGGGACAGAGGGAAAGGGTTTCCTTGTTGTCTGAAGCCTTCTCTTCTATCATGTTCCTACCTACTTTCTCCTTTGTTCACAAGGAAAGCAAGGTGAGGTGTGGAATCATGCCACATCTCAGACAAACTGGATAGAAAAAAGAAGCAAATTACTTTAGATGTTTGCATTTTGAATGACATTTTTAATTTTGCTTCTTTGTGGACCTCTTCCCCAAAGAAGAGGTCCAAGACCCTCCCAATCCCCATGCTGTCGCTTACCATTATCCGGAACCCTCTTCATTTTCATGGTCTCCTTGGTTGCCTGTAGTTTTCCAGGGTAGGCTCCTAATCCCCAGACAGCCAAATGCCTGTCCAAGCAAATAGGTCCTTTTTAAAAGTCTGGTCAGTTTCAGGGCTGCACTGCAAGCAAACCAGGCCCATCCAGACCAGCATACCTAGTAACTACGCCCTATCCCCGAAAGCCAAACACCTGTCCAAGCAAACAGGCCCTTTAAAAAAAGTCTGGCCACTTGCAGGGCTGCAGTGCAAGCAAACCAGGCCCATCCAGATCAGCATCCCTAGTACACCCTATTGCCAACAGCCAAATGCCTGTCCAAACAAACAGGCCCTTTTAAAAAAAGTCTGGCCAGTTGCAGGCCTGTATAGCAACCAAACATGTGGGGCTGAATAAACCAAATTCAAACTATGCATTTCTGTTTCTCCACAAAACCGGCAAGCAAGATTCTCAAAAGCAGTCACAAGCAGAGAGGCAAGGAACTACTTTCCAGCAGGGGCAGCAGTAAAACAGCAAAGGAACCATTTTAAACAAGAGTAGTCATTACCGATGGACCCACAAATTCACAAAATGTCCTCTCTACTTTTCACAAAATGTCCTCTCTACTTTTCCTCCTGGGAGGAAAAGGAAAGCAGCAGTGCGTCATGCAAGCACAGAGCAAGCAAAAGAAACCAGAAATCAGATCTTAGGCCATTGACCCAACAGTATTATGTGAAGTTCTTAGCACTGCACATCACAAAAACAGCAGCATGGAGTTCCACTTGTCCCAAAACAGAAAACATGCTACACTTAGTTCTGTTGCAATGTAAAAGGTGTATGAGCTACTACAACGAACATTCCTGCAAGGACTACTAATTAGTGACCAACCTGTGGCATGGCCTTCTCACACACAAGCCTGCAACATCCCATGCCCAGACTTCAAAAGGGCAGGCCAGGGCCATTTTCAAATGCAGAGAATATTGCAGCAAAGATTGGAAACCTTTTCCATCAAAGCCCCTAGATTTCTCCACTGAACACAGAGACAGCAGACAGTTTAGACTGAAAAACAGCAAAGAAAGGGAACACCACTGACTTCAAAAAACCATTTTGTAGGGGCTCCAGCTCCACAAAATGGCCACTGTCTTTTTTGCACGTGCTTTGGGCTTGGGAGAGCAGAGGAGGGAAACCTGCAGTGTGTCCCTTGCAGTATACATTGCAACTAGCGCAGATCATACCAATTACAGATGGGCAAACAGAACGTGGTCCAGATGTTCGGTCGTTCATTCTGAAATCCGAGTTCAGGTTCGGCTGTTCAGTTCGGTGGGGTTCAGTTTGGCCGAACAACCGAAAATAGCGCTATCAATACCGAAACCGAATTTTAATATTTTTTTTGTTTGACCCTGAAACCACCCTGGTCTCCACCCCTGGTTCCAGGAAGTCTGCTCCTCAGCTTTCTCCCACTTCCATTCATGTTTTTCCCACCTTCCAGTAACATTTTTCCCACCCCCAAACTCATCCGAACTTTTCCAAACTGTTTGGCTGTTCGAGAGTTCAGTTCAGACGTTCGGTTCGGTCGTCCGAACAGGCCCAGTTCAGCCCAAACTCTGAACTTCCGAACCACGTTCGCCCATCCCTAATATCAAACTAGAGACCAAATATTCAGCTGCTCACCTCAGAACATCTACTTGATATTTTAGGTCAACAGCTCAATATTTGGCTCCAACCAACCCTTAGACACAAGACACACCAATCTTAATTAGGAAAATGCAATAGTTGTTTCCAAGTGAGAAAGTAAAACCCAAGTTGTTCACACTAGTAGTAGTATCTAGGGGTGGGAATATCGGTACCGGAGTAATCCGATACACACTATAATCTGGTGTATCGGATTAATCCCATAATCCCCAGTATCAGCATACTGTTTTTTTAACATTGGCCACTTTACCAGTTTTTTTACATCGTGGCCACAATATAAATGGCTGCAATGTAAAAAAACCGGTAAACCAGCCAATGTTAAATAACCGGTATGCTGATACTGGTAAATCCGATACTGGGGAGATCTGATACTGATACATCTGGTATCCGGTATTCTTCCCAGTGTCCCACCCCTAGTATCTCTGCAACAATAGCCTTTACTTTATTACAGGTTATTGCAGTGGAGAGATACTACTACTAGTATGAACATGGGATATTTTTAGCACTTGGCAACCACTATTGCATTACCTAATGGAAATGACTGAAAAGCTACTTCTGCTACCACTAGTAGCAGAAGTAGTTGTAGTTTTTAAGTCAATTCCTTCAAGTTAGAGTACACCACACAGCAGCAAGTTCAACTTTACACAATTAAAAATTAAGAATTAATATCTTGAGGCAGCTGGCAGCACAATCATATTTATTTATTTCAATTTTATCCCGCACCCTCCTGCTCACAGAGCAACTCAGGGTGACTTACAACACACACAATGAATGAACAATTACAATTCATAATTAAAACATAGTATACTATTACTCACAATTTAAAAAGTAATTTAAAATATCCTAAAAATACAAAAAATATACTAAAAGGGCAGAACCAATCTGTATGTAATAANCTCAGACAAACTGGATAGAAAAAAGAAGCAAATTACTTTAGATGTTTGCATTTTGAATGACATTTTTAATTTTGCTTCTTTGTGGACCTCTTCCCCAAAGAAGAGGTCCAAGACCCTCCCAATCCCCATGCTGTCGCTTACCATTATCCGGAACCCTCTTCATTTTCATGGTCTCCTTGGTTGCCTGTAGTTTTCCAGGGTAGGCTCCTAATCCCCAGACAGCCAAATGCCTGTCCAAGCAAATAGGTCCTTTTTAAAAGTCTGGTCAGTTTCAGGGCTGCACTGCAAGCAAACCAGGCCCATCCAGACCAGCATACCTAGTAACTACGCCCTATCCCCGAAAGCCAAACACCTGTCCAAGCAAACAGGCCCTTTAAAAAAAGTCTGGCCACTTGCAGGGCTGCAGTGCAAGCAAACCAGGCCCATCCAGATCAGCATCCCTAGTACACCCTATTGCCAACAGCCAAATGCCTGTCCAAACAAACAGGCCCTTTTAAAAAAAGTCTGGCCAGTTGCAGGCCTGTATAGCAACCAAACATGTGGGGCTGAATAAACCAAATTCAAACTATGCATTTCTGTTTCTCCACAAAACCGGCAAGCAAGATTCTCAAAAGCAGTCACAAGCAGAGAGGCAAGGAACTACTTTCCAGCAGGGGCAGCAGTAAAACAGCAAAGGAACCATTTTAAACAAGAGTAGTCATTACCGATGGACCCACAAATTCACAAAATGTCCTCTCTACTTTTCACAAAATGTCCTCTCTACTTTTCCTCCTGGGAGGAAAAGGAAAGCAGCAGTGCGTCATGCAAGCACAGAGCAAGCAAAAGAAACCAGAAATCAGATCTTAGGCCATTGACCCAACAGTATTATGTGAAGTTCTTAGCACTGCACATCACAAAAACAGCAGCATGGAGTTCCACTTGTCCCAAAACAGAAAACATGCTACACTTAGTTCTGTTGCAATGTAAAAGGTGTATGAGCTACTACAACGAACATTCCTGCAAGGACTACTAATTAGTGACCAACCTGTGGCATGGCCTTCTCACACACAAACCTGCAACATCCCATGCCCAGACTTCAAAAGGGCAGGCCAGGGCCATTTTCAAATGCAGAGAATATTGCAGCAAAGATTGGAAACCTTTTCCATCAAAGCCCCTAGATTTCTCCACTGAACACAGAGACAGCAGACAGTTTAGACTGAAAAACAGCAAAGAAAGGGAACACCACTGACTTCAAAAAACCATTTTGTAGGGGCTCCAGCTCCACAAAATGGCCACTGTCTTTTTTGCACGTGCTTTGGGCTTGGGAGAGCAGAGGAGGGAAACCTGCAGTGTGTCCCTTGCAGTATACATTGCAACTAGCGCAGATCATACCAATTACAGATGGGCAAACAGAACGTGGTCCAGATGTTCGGTCGTTCATTCTGAAATCCGAGTTCAGGTTCGGCTGTTCAGTTCGGTGGGGTTCAGTTTGGCCGAACAACCGAAAATAGCGCTATCAATACCGAAACCGAATTTTAATATTTTTTTTGTTTGACCCTGAAACCACCCTGGTCTCCACCCCTGGTTCCAGGAAGTCTGCTCCTCAGCTTTCTCCCACTTCCATTCATGTTTTTCCCACCTTCCAGTAACATTTTTCCCACCCCCAAACTCATCCGAACTTTTCCAAACTGTTTGGCTGTTCGAGAGTTCAGTTCAGACGTTCGGTTCGGTCGTCCGAACAGGCCCAGTTCAGCCCAAACTCTGAACTTCCGAACCACGTTCGCCCATCCCTAATATCAAACTAGAGACCAAATATTCAGCTGCTCACCTCAGAACATCTACTTGATATTTTAGGTCAACAGCTCAATATTTGGCTCCAACCAACCCTTAGACACAAGACACACCAATCTTAATTAGGAAAATGCAATAGTTGTTTCCAAGTGAGAAAGTAAAACCCAAGTTGTTCACACTAGTAGTAGTATCTAGGGGTGGGAATATCGGTACCGGAGTAATCCGATACACACTATAATCTGGTGTATCGGATTAATCCCATAATCCCCAGTATCAGCATACTGTTTTTTTAACATTGGCCACTTTACCAGTTTTTTTACATCGTGGCCACAATATAAATGGCTGCAATGTAAAAAAACCGGTAAACCAGCCAATGTTAAATAACCGGTATGCTGATACTGGTAAATCCGATACTGGGGAGATCTGATACTGATACATCTGGTATCCGGTATTCTTCCCAGTGTCCCACCCCTAGTATCTCTGCAACAATAGCCTTTACTTTATTACAGGTTATTGCAGTGGAGAGATACTACTACTAGTATGAACATGGGATATTTTTAGCACTTGGCAACCACTATTGCATTACCTAATGGAAATGACTGAAAAGCTACTTCTGCTACCACTAGTAGCAGAAGTAGTTGTAGTTTTTAAGTCAATTCCTTCAAGTTAGAGTACACCACACAGCAGCAAGTTCAACTTTACACAATTAAAAATTAAGAATTAATATCTTGAGGCAGCTGGCAGCACAATCATATTTATTTATTTCAATTTTATCCCGCACCCTCCTGCTCACAGAGCAACTCAGGGTGACTTACAACACACACAATGAATGAACAATTACAATTCATAATTAAAACATAGTATACTATTACTCACAATTTAAAAAGTAATTTAAAATATCCTAAAAATACAAAAAATATACTAAAAGGGCAGAACCAATCTGTATGTAATAAGCATATGTGATATCATTCCATAATAATCACTATTTATTATAACATCCCCCCTCCTCCCAAGACAAGTCCCCCAGCCCCTGGGGGCCCCCCCAAAAGCAAAGGCCAAGCCCCAGCCGAGTTCCCAATGTACTCACGCAGCAGGCCCGAGCCCAGACAAGTCAGGTTGAGCTCAGCAGCATCTCCTCCCCTCTGGAGGAAAGGATGCTGGGTTGATGATGGACCCTTGGTCTGACTTGGCACTACCTAACTTGCTTCCTTGAGATGATTATTATTAATAAAATATTATCTATAAATAAATGTACTCTAACAATGAAAAAGATTCAGTCTGACCACCAGCTGGCTGGCCAACTGCAAACTCTCTCTCTCAAGAACTGAGAGATAAAATGGCACTTGAGTCACCTTTATATATGCTATGGTCTCTGCAGCAGGCAGCCCCCACCCCCACACCATGTGAGAGAAAAAGCCCGCGCTCAGAGACATTGAATAAAACATGCACAAAAAAACACAAGCACTCTCCACTCCCCCCACCCCTGCATTTGCTGTTCCACCAGCCAATAGCACACACACACGTCACTATAGTCACACATACACGCACATCTATTGCTCCTCCTCCTGCGCCATCTCCTGCCCACAGGGCACCAAGGACTACAGCCCATATAACATTACTGTTGTTGCTGGTTGCCCCTCCATAGAGCTCCATGAAAGACTGCCCCAAGTAATCCTGGCAATGTGTTGCTCTTTCCTATGAACACATGCTGGATGGCACTACCTAGCTGCCCAACAAGCGTTCTGAGAAGTTTTGACCCTTACAGGTCTCCACCACTTTCTGAGTCTGACTCCTCCCTCCTTCAATGAGAGCCTCTGGCTCTCCAATTCCCCTCCCAGGCAGTTCCCTGCAAGTCCTGACCCACCCCCAAAGTTGCACATGCGCAGAGCCTGGGAGCTCGCTTGCATATGCACACTGCTCTAAACAGGAAGTTCAGCACGCCGGGGCGGCTTGAAACACCCGCGTCAGTCTCTGAATGCATGACCAGCACTGAGGACAGGATGAAAGGTAAGTGGTACTGGTACCTACTTTACTGGGTGCGTGGGGGACCAGGTTGGGCATTTCTCCATCTGCCCTAGGGGTGGCACCACGCCTGTTTTATAATATTTTATAACGTTATGTGGTTTTAATTATTGAATTGGTTTTTTTGATTTGTTCTAAGCCACTCCAAGTTGCCCATGTGGGCATGAGGAGGTTAAAAAATATAACAAAATAAAACAAATAAACATGCAGAACAACCCTGGTGATCATTTAACATTTTTTTTTAAAAAATCACAAATCACTACATGCACAAAATGGCCTCTGCACCATTCTGTGCATGTGCACCTTTTTCTAAAATGGCACTGGCTGGGTTTCTCCCATTTTGGAAAAGGACAGCTAGTTTGAGTCTGCAAATGTGCAGTGGCCATTTTGTACATATGCAAGCCAGCTGCCCTTTTCCAAAATGGTGGCAACACTGCTGCCACCATTTTGAAAAGGGTCACACATGCGTAAATGGTCCGGTGGCCATTTTTCACTTGTGCAGTTATTTTTTAATTATTCTGTTTTAAAAATATTTTATTAAACAGAAAAAAAGAAAACAAATGGGTATTCAACAAAAACCCTAACACAAATTGTTTTCATCAAACAAAAATGAAAACAAAAAAAACCAGACGGGGTGCTTTCTGTACACTCCTATTGTCTCTGTGGACAGTGGGACACGTGATAGTGCAGGACCCCTGACTTGGCACACTCCCTGCCAGTCAGCTTCTCTCCATGTTTACTGTGACCTCTGGCCTGGCCTACCTGCTAGCCAGTTGAAACCTGTGTTTGGACAAGGTCCCTGGCCTCCTCAACTGGGCACTCAAAGAAAGCCTCAGCACTTAGGGATGTGCGAATAGGTTGCGGTTCGGGTTCGGCTGTTCAGTTCGGTGCGTGCGTTCGGTTTGGGAGTTCAGCTCGGTCGTCAGGTTCGGCCGTTCCATTCGGTCATGTTCAGTTTGGCATTTGGAAAAGTATCGCGAGAGCGTGATCTTGCTGGAAACAGGAAATTCAAGTCCATGCGGAGCTGTGTGGCCAGTGAGTGTGTGTTTGGATGGGTGACTATTCGGTTTGTGTGTTTTGGCTATGTTTGGGTGTGCTGCTGTTGTTGTTATAGTTGGTGAGAGTTAGTGTGTGTTGTGGGTGACTGACTGTGTGTTTGGGTGTGTGTGCTTTAAAAAAAAATATTTAGAAAGCTTCTTCAAAGGTGCTTCTTCCCCGGCTGGGGGCCAACTTGCCACTTGAGGAGGTGGAGGAGGAGGTTGCTGCTGCTGCCCATACTACAGCTCTGGTGGTGGTGGCCAGGTCCTTGGAGGAGGAGCAAGACGAAGCCTCAGAAGGTGCTGGCAGGTTTTTAAACCTTTTTTTTTACTTCCCTCCGCACCCCCAAATAAGGGCAGGAGTTGAACGTGCCAGCCACTGCCAGGGCTTTTCTAGTTGCAATCCCTACCATCCCCTAGCACCCCTGGGAGGGCAGGATTTGCACATGCCAGCCCGGCAGGGTCCCCTAGCACTTGCATTCCATCCCCTAGCACTCTCTGTATGCCACAGAGAAAGAGGGAGGGTACTGTAGTGTGGGGGCCTCTGGCACGAGCAGCATCCCCACCCAAACATGTGCCAGGCTAGCAAGGGTCTCCACTCTCCAGTTGCCATCCCATGCCCTATGCACCCCCAAATAAGGGCAGGTTTTGAACGTGCCAGCCATGGGCTTTCTATTTGCAATCTGTAGCATCCCCTAGCACCCCAGGGAGGGCAGGATTTGCACGTGCTTTCTAGTTGCAATCCCTAGCACCCCAAGGAGGGAGGACTAGAGGCATCATCATCATAAATGCATGATATTACTTTGGTGTTCTTAATGTGTTCCCATTACAGAGAAGAATCAGATTCCAGCCCCAGTGCTGCTGCCATTGCCAGGCCAAGGAGGACCCCTAGGCCAAGGTCGCCAGTGAGACCCCCAGACATCCAGAGGTCAAGTTCGGAGTCACCACATGGAAGGTAAGGCATGGGGACTTGAATAATAGGGAATTATTTTCAACCTCTGGTGTGGCTGTGGTGCATCATCAGTGCCAGAAGAAGGGGGGAAGACAACCCAAAAGCGCCGTCATTCCCGCCACCAGCACAGCCCTTCCCCCAGCTCCGGGGCTGCTGAGGACTCTCCATCTCCAGCCCCCCGGGAAGAGTCTGAAGCAGCAAGGGCTTTCCAGGCTGAACTCGAGAGGCCAACCCAGAACTTTTTGGAGGAGCAGAAAAAGTATATGGATGGCCTAAGGCAGCAAGCCCTGACTATGGAGGACTGACTCATGGAGACATTTCAGGTGCTGGAGGTATGAGAACGCAGGGTGGAGACTTATTCCTGGTACCTCCAGACTGAGATTGATGATGTGGAGCTTCACCGCCAGTCAGTCTCAAAGTGGCAGGCATCTGTGGCAGGGGCTGCACAATTTGCTGTAGAGCATGGGTACAAAATGGAGTAGGGCGGGGTGCCTGCTCCTAGGTCCCAGACACCCTTTTCGCCTTTCCCCCATGTTCTAGGGGACAGGCCCACATAAGTTACATTTTCTTTTTTTTTCATATATATAAATGTTTGGTTTGGGTTTTATAAACGTATTGTTGTAGTTGTTTTTTTTTTGTTTGAAACGTTTTTTTAAAAGTTCTATTTGTTGTTGTTACCCGCTTTGTTTGACATGTCCAATCTTTTATTCCTCCTATGTGCTGAAGTTCTGGCAGCTGGCACAATCTCATACAGCTTGTCTATCCCTACCAGCAGCACCTGTCAGGCTGGCACCACATGTATAAGGGAAGCTATTAACCCAAAGATGTGCCAGCTGCAGGGTCTCAATTTGCAGACAGCCCCCCAGAAGGGGCAGGGCTTGTGTCTGTGTGGATGTGCCAGAGAGAAAGAGAGACAGGCTCCTCAGCAGCGCCGGGCAGCAGGTGCCGGGAGCTGGTTGTCAGAGGGGCTTTTTTGCAGCAGCTTCAGTGGGCATCCATGGGTGGGTGCAGAGGAATAGGCTGGGGGGAGGGGGGCAGGCTGGCATGCGGGCACCAGGCTTCTGGATGCAGTGGAATGGAATGACAGCCCCCCCGTGACTGGAATGATGGTCCCAGATTATCGATGATGGTTCCTGGGACCGGCATGACTGCTTCAGGTAGAGTGGAATGACAGCCTATGTGAGTTGAATGATGTCCCCAGAATTAGTGCTTGGTTGGGCACGCTTCATTCAATCATTGGTCAATCACACAATAGGTGGTAGCAGGTACAGGGAGACACACAGGCAGGCACATATAATATGTTGTGTGTTTATTTCCATTTCATTCTGGTAGGTTTGATGCTGGATGTGGCCAAGGGTATTGAGCATGAGCACAGATGAGAGCTCTTGCTGGTTCTGGAAGGTGGCAGCTTGAGCTGGATGCACCTCTGTCTAGCAGCGGAAAGCCTATCTCTCTCTCTCTCTCTCTCTCTCTCTGTCCATGTACTGCAGGTGACAGCATGTCTGTCTCTCCTTTTAGGAGTGGGGAGACTTTCTCTCTCTCTCTCCTTAGCCTAGACAGGAGCTCGATGTAATCAGGACAGGTGTGCAATGGGGGTGGGCAGTTGCTTTGCCAATGGCCACAAACAGCAGGTTGCTACTACCTTGCGGAAAAGTTTTATCGTGCTGGCTCCCATCATTCATGCTGCATCACCTGGTGTCCCATCCCCACATGTACTTGTCACTCTCAAAGGGGAGTGTGTTGCTTCTTAGTCGAGCAAGGAGCTTGATGCCATCAGAGCAGGTTGTTGCCTTAAACACTACAGGGTGGCTTAGTTTTATGGAAGAAGGGTACCCTGGCTCTCTGTGCAAGGAATGACAGCCCATCACGGTGGGTCCAAGGGCTAAGGTGGCAGCTTCTGGATATTGGTCACAGCACTCCCTGCCAGTAACGTACGCCCCAGGACCCTGACAGCAGGTCCTGGGGCTGGAGAGACTGCTTCTTGGTGCAGTTGAAGATTGATTCTCTGTGCGAGGAATGATGTCCCCAGACCCATAACGGTGGGTCCTGGGGCTAGAAGAGTGGCAGCATGTAGATATTGGCCAGAGCCCTCCCTGTCAGTAACGTAGGCCCCAGGACCCTGATGGCAGGTACTGTGGCTGGAGTGGATACTTCTTGATGCAGTTCAAAGATGGCTCTCTATGCGAGGATCTCCAGGAGAGAATCTTCCACAGCAAGATGCATTGCTCCTTATGCGAACATCAGTTGAACGTGTGTCAGTGGGTCCTAAGAGATAGCCATGCACCATTCTGTCAGAGCTGGCTGAGTTTTAGTTGCTTGGAAAGACCCCAAGCGATCTCCAGGAGAAACTCTTCCACAGCAAGATGCATTGGTCTTTATGCGAACAGCAGTTGAACGTGTGTCAGTGGGTCCTAAGAGATAGCCAAGCACCATTCTCTCAGAGCTGGTTGAGTTTTACTTGCTTGGAAACTTCATCACAGTACCCCAAGCGATCTACAGGAGATAATCTTCCACAGCAAGATGCATTGCTCCTTATGCGAACATCAGTTGAACGTGTGTCAGTGGGTCCTAAGAGATAGCCAAGCACCAATCTGTCAGAGCTGGCTGAGTTTTACTTGCTTGGAAAGACCCCAAGCGATCTTCAGGAGAGAATCTTACACAGCAAGACAAAAGACTTGGGATTGCTTATCTAGAGGATTTGGGAGTGGGGTTTTGTTCTGGAGTACTTCAATTTCCCAGGCAGCAGCTTGAGAGGTTTAACTGTGCTTAACAGTTGGAGCTAAACAAGGGAAGCCCAGCAGGACATGTGATTTCAGTAGCCTTTGAGTGGGCAGCATTGCTCAGTTGTGGGACAAGAGTCAAGAGAGCCCAGTTCTAATTCCTGGTTTGGAATAGTCTGCATTTCAGCTTTCCCAGTTCTAACCCAGAGGGCTACAATTCTTGGAGTTTACAGTAGTAAGAGCCTGTATAGGATTTAGAAGGGCCTGATAATGAAATTGCCACAGTAATGTATTCACAAAGGACTTTCTTTTGTTCTATCTCCTAGGGATGGGCGAACAGATCGCAATTCGGGTTCGGCTGTTCGGTTCGTCTGCGTTCGGTTCATCCATTTGGTTCGGCTGTGTTCGGTTCGTCCGTTCGGTTCGGCAGTTCGGCTAGTTCACCAAGTTCGGGTTCGGCTGTTCGGTTCGGTCGTCCAAACAGGCCCTTTGGTTAGGCCATTCGGCCATTTGGGAAATATTGTTATGGGTGGTTTTTTGTTTTTTATATGGTTTTTTGGTTTTTTATTGGGTTTTATATGGTTTTGTTTTGTATTTGGTTTTTTGGTTTTTATATGGGGTTTTTTAATTTATTTTTTTAATCTAATATATATATATCTATCTACAATAAATCTAACTGCTATTAACTATTCTAAATTCTATGAAATAAATGGATTATCTAATAAGTACACAGACCTACTCCTACAAACACTGAAACTAAATCACTAATGCTATCTCTATCACTAAGCTAACTCCTACAACTCTCTACTATCTATCATCTATCTATCTATCTATATGGATAGATGGATGGATATGGCTATGGGATAGATAGATAGATAGATAGATAGATAGATAGATAGATAGATA
>QEPC01007379.1:514384-550765 GCA_003113815.1 Sphenodon punctatus | reverse complement strand
TTGGAAGAAGCAGCAGAAGACATTGGATTGCCAGGGCACAGAACCCATGGCACAGACAGCAGAGGCAGCATTGGCAGTAGCAGCAGCAGACATTGGATTGCTCGGGAACAGAACCCGTGGAACAGCAGAGACAGCAGCAGCAGGATTTGCCTGTAAACAGCACCCATGGAGCCAGGATGGTTGGATTTGCAAAGGAATTGCTCCCATACAGCAGCAGACGTCAGCAGCAGGATTTTGTGGGCACATTTTGATTGGCCAGGGCAGAGCACCCATGGACCAGCAGACAGAAGCAGCAGGATTACCAGACCAGTGGTGCACATCACCCAGGGTTGCCAGGGTAGGCAGACAGGCAGCGTGGCATGATCAGAAGGCAGGCAGACTGAGGCAGGCTTTGATCTAGACCACCTGGGCAGGCAGGCAGGCAGGCAGGCAGCGTGGTATGAGCAGAAGGCAGGCAGACTGAGGCAGGCTTTGATCTAGACCACCTGGGGAGGCAGGCAGGTCGGTGGGCAGGCAGCATGGCATGAGCAGAAGACAGGCAGACTGAGACAGGCTTTGATCTAGACCACCTGGGCAGGCAGGCGGGTGGGCAGGCAGTGTGGCATGAGCAGAACACAGGCAGACTGAGTCAGGGTTCAAGCATTCCAACCTGGTCGGGTGGGCAGGCAGGCAGCATGGTATGAGAGGCAGTAGGGAAGGCAGGCTGGGACCTTGGCACCAAGTTGTTAGGGCACTCAGATAGGCTGATGAAGACTGTGTAGCATGCGCGCGAGATAGTCAGTCAGATAGGCAGACAGAGATTGTCTAGCCACTAGCCAGAGGCCAGCTTGCAGGCTTAGAGTTTCCCAATGCCACACTGTAACATGCAGTCAGTCAGATAGGTCGGCCAAGGCCGTGTAGTATGATAGAGAGAGGGGGTAGGGGGGTAGGTAGGGTGCCACTGAAGCAGTGGGAGAGAGGGACAACACCTTAGCTCAGCAGCAGCAGCCCTTATTGATGAGGAGCCCCTTCCCAAGACTGCCCCTGGCATGGGATGGCGTGTGCCACTGCACCATCATTCCTTGTCCATGGGAAGCTTGGGGAATCCCAGCAGTGGAAGGTTGACCTTCAAGAAGATCAACTGCTCCACCAACTTGGCTCCCAGTCTCAGGCGGTGCAGGGAGCAAATATCCCCCGCAACAGAGAACACTCACTTGCTGGGGACACTGGTTGGTGGGCATGACAATAATCCCCATGCCACTTTGGACAGGGCTGGCCACACGTTGGTCTTGCCATCCCAGCAGGCCAAGGGATCACTGCTGGGATTGATGCATGGCACCACGTCCAGGTAGGTATCAACTGCTGCTGAGGCACCTCATACTCCCTCTCATAGCTGTCCCTGGGCACCACCACCCCCACTGCCCTCAGCCACGCTGTCAGTCCCTGCCCTTTTGTGGACCATGCAGAGGAGGACCTGCTGGCAGTAGGGGTGCTGCTGCTGCTAATCCTGATGCAGCTAGTGCTGCTGCTACTGCTCAGACTTGGGGCAGGAATAGACCCCTCTGGCTGAGAGGGGCAGCTGCTCCCACTCCCACCAACCCCTGGGGTGTCCTGCTGCTGCTGCTGCACACTCTCAAGAGCCTGCTCTGCCTTCAGGACCCTCCCCACAATATCATCCTTCCAGAGGCTATAGTGGACTGACGTGCGTGCCACGCTGCCCTTGACCCTGGGGTCCAGCATTCTTCCCACAACATATTCCCCCTGCTGCAGAAGTTTGTTGAACCTCGCCATCAGGCCTGTCTTAAGCTTCTGCACCAGCCCACCCGCCTCAGCCCCCAGATTCTTGCCCCAATGGCCACACTCCTGCCCCTGCACCATGAGCTCCTCCAGACTCCTGTGGAGACTCTGGACCAGAGGGGTCACCTGAGTTATCGTTGCTGTGGATGAGCTTATGGTCTCTGTCACCTCATGGAACGGTCTTAGAACTAGGACCGTCTGTGCCAGGATCTCCCATTCTGGCCCCATTGAAGCCTGGAGGTGCCCCACTGTCCATGTGCAATTCCACCTGATGCAAGGCAGTTTTCTGCTCCACAAGCCGCTCAAGCATCAGGAAGGTGGAATTCCACCTCATGGACACATCCTGCACCAGCCCTGGGGAGTCTTGCTCAGTCTGCTTGGCCCGGAGGATTTCACTGCCCTTAACACTGCGGTTAAAGAACCCTGCCAGCTTCCTCCCCCACTCTATCAGGGAGCTATGGGTGCCTGCCCCAATCCCCTTCTCCCCCAAGCCCAGAGGATCCGTGACCACCAGGTGGAGGGTGTTTGCAGCGCAAGGCATTCTGATAAATTTCGCATCACGTACAGCCCTCACTATATTTGATGCATTATCAGTCACCACACATCCCTGGGTGAACGGTGCCCTGATGTGACCCACTCCTCCATCACAGCGTTCAGGGCTGCATCTATGTTCCTGACAGTGTGGGGGAAGTCCATGACTTCCGCCTGAAGCAGGGCCCACCTATACCCTGCTTCAGGGCCCCTCCTGCCACTGTCCAGTGACAACTCTGTGTCCTCCCACCAGTGCGCCATCACCACCAGGTAAGCATGTTGGGCATTCCTGGAGGACCACAGGTCAGTGGTGAAATGGACAGTGGCACCCCCAGTCCCTGCCAGTGCCAGCTGCTCCTTCACCCTCTCCTTCAATGCCCTGTACAGGCCTGGTACCACCGTAAGGCTGAGGGTGGTGCATCATGGCATCTTAAATTGGGGGGGCAGGAACCCCATCAGCCGCTTAAACCCTGTGTCCTCAACAATGGAGAAGGGCTGGCCATCAACAGCGATCATCTCACCCAACAGGCGTGTGGCTTTCTCTTGAAAGCCACACCGCCCTCCAGCTGCTGATGGCCTTGGAAGCTGCCCACACCCCAGCTCTTCCATGTGGGCTCCATTGTAGGCTGACGCTACTGCTTCTTCTCCTGCTGCTCCCCCCTAGCAGCAATACTGCTCCTGCTGCTAGAGGCAGCTGTTGCAGTGGGACGGTTGCCTGATGGAGGACAAGTGGCCGCGTGGATTGGGAACCCACTTGCGTCCACTGACCCAGCCTGCCTGCTTAGCAGAGCGGCACTGAGGCACATTTTTAGATGCCTGGACATAGCAGATGTCCCTAGGTTGGTGAGCACCTGCCCTCGCTTCACCACCTTGCTGCACAAAGTGCACCGCACCTCCCGGGGATCATCCGTCTGCACCACCTTATATGCACACACAATATTACACAGGGATGGGGGGGGGGACACAGACAGCTCACAACAACACAGGGAGGGGTACAGAAACTGAAATAAAACTTAAATCAATCTAATCCTACATTAATACAGCAAAAACCAGGGGAAGTGAATGAGGGATGGAATATGGAGGGAGAGGGAGAGGGAGAGGGAAAGGAATGGATTCAATGGAGGGTAGGGAGATAGAACACAGGGAGGCGTAAAAAATAAAAATAACTGCTAAATCTATCTAATATAATCTAACGAAATGATAATAGGGAGGTAAATCTGTTGGATGGGTGAAATGGGAGGAGGATTGTGAATGGATGAGGGAAGCAAACTGCTGGGAGTCAGGGAGTCTTCTGAAAATGCTACTGACAGATCAGTGGCTGGCTCAGAAGGTGTTGCGAGGGGGGCAGGGCAAAGAGTTTTGTTACTTGCTGCTCCTGCCTTACCGCAAGGCCCGATTGGCTCTGTGAAGTCTAGCCCCTGGCCAATTGCAGACTGTGAGAGCCAGTGTTTGGTTGAAAATGAAAGGTGATTGGGTAGGCTGGCTACTACTCCAAGCCTCTCCACCCCCAATACCATGAAGTCTGCTCCACAGCTGCCTCCCCCTCCCTGGACATTCAGTCATGTTTTTCCCGCCTAAACTCAACCGAACGTGGCCGAACATGAACGAACTGTTTGGTCGGTTTGTCATTCAGTTAGAGTTCGGTTCGGTCAGTTCGGGTTCGGTTCAGGAATTCGGTTCAGTCATCCGGTCCGAACTCTGAACTTCCAAACTGCGTTTGCCCATCCCTATCAGCACTGAGGCAGAGCCCTCTGGCTCCTTCTTGCCTCTTCCCAGTGATCTAACACTCTGAGCCCCCAGCTCAGTCTTTTTATACAGAATGCTCCCACCCAGTTTGCTTGCAGAGACACACCGGACCGGAGGCACTCACCTGACTCCAAATGACATACAAGTCAGCCCTCTGAAAAAGCCCGATGCCTGATTGCCCTTCATTTGCTACCTAGAGGATGTACCCTTGCAGGGACTTACCCTGGGGTGAACACAGATATGACAATAAGGGTAATTTCAGACGTGACAGGCTCAGAGGCCCGCAATGCTAAACCACGGACCGGGATCCATTTCACATCCTGGTCAGGAATCAGTCTGGCTCTCCTTTAAATGTGCCGGCCTGATTTCTACGGGGGATTGGGAAGGGGGGCGGGGCTGTGCAATGTGTGGCTGCCCAGTCCCCCCCCATGCTTCCTCCCTCCAGGGGACAGGCCATATCCTGTCCCATGGTCGAGCCCATGATCCAGGATGGGCCAAACATAACAGACATTACTTTTGGCCCATCCCAGATCGTGACCAATGTAGCCATGATTCTGGACCTCCGGACGGTCCGAGGTCCAGAACCGTAGTCATTTTGATCCCCGCCAGTGATTCACTGTGGTGAAGTTCTGGCGGGGAGCAAACAGACGTTACGGGACTCACGGTCACCACAGGAGATTCACTGTGGTTGACCGTGGCCTCATAACATCTGAAATTACCTTAAGTTCACTTTACCATCATTTTAACATTTCTTATGCATGTTGCAGGGCTGTATCCATGTCCTGTGCAACCCTGAAACATGCATAAGAAATGTTAAAGCAGAGTTAGCATCATGTCTGTTTTCACCCTTGGTTTCATGTGACTGACTATCCCACTGTGCAGCTATATTCAGTCATTTGGTACAGCAGTAAACCAACTCCCACTCTGTAACATTTACAGCAGAGATAAATGAGAAACTGGGACTGAAATCTCACAAGATCTTGGTCCCAGAGAGAGTTCTTGGGCAAGGGGAGGGGTGGGGGGGGGTGTCATTGTGAATGTATAAATGGACTATTTTGCACATGTACAAAATGGCTGCTGCCCTTAACCAAAATGGCAGCAATAGCATCATCATCATTTTTGTGGAGGGTGGCCCTCATTTGCATGTACAGTCTGTGGCATTTTTTGCATGCGTAATGATTTTTAAATATTATTACTTTATTTTATCACCCAAGTACTCATTCCAGGTGAGAAAATCTCATTACTTATGCATAAAATGGCCACTGAACTTCCTGTGCATGTGCAAAATGGCCACTGCCCTTAAACAAAATGGCAGTGACACTATTGCCACCATTTTGGTTAAGGGCAGCAACTATTTTTTAAACATACTCAAAATAATCCAGCGGTCATTTGTGCATTTTATTTATTTTCTCACCGAGAACTCAAAAAAAGGGTCCCAAATCTTGGTTTGTCTCGGACAAGCTGAGAACAGGATTTAAACAAGGATCAAAAGGAACTCGAGGATGAGTTTCAGCCCTAATTTGCAGTGATGACAATGTGCCCAAGTTCAATTGTGCAGCACTGGTATATGGGTAATTGACATTATGGATAAGGAGCAGCTACAGAGGTTACAACTCTGGCTACTTTCAGACATGCCCACCCTGCCCATATTTGGGCTGTGGGGGTGGGAATGCACAGTCTGAATATGTGCAGGAATTGGCCAGTCTGAAAGCCCCCCTCTGGCATGGCTTTGCCAGCAGAGACACGCAGGGATGCAGAGCAGGAAATGAAGTTCTGCATCCATGTACATATCTTCCAGCAAAGCCGCACTCAGGGTGTGTGTGTGTCTTTCACAACAGCCAATCCCCACTTGTATTCGGGCTGCACATTACCCACCACCACCACCCGGAAGTCCAAATAGCGGGGGGGGGGGCATGTCTGAAAGTGGACTCAGTTATTAGTTATTGTCACTGATCTAATAGTCATGGAGAGAATGGCATTTATTTATTTATTTATTTATTTCCATTTGTTAGCTGCCCCCTCACGCCCACGGCATTTCAGGGCGGCGTACAATATTATAATACCTAATATAACAATAAAAAACAACAATAAATCAACCCCCAGAAATTTAAAAACATCACTAAAAACCAACCCCCGCCCCCCTACCCCCCTCCGAAGGCCTGGACGAACAGCCAAGTCTTACAGACACGTTGAAAGGCCAACAGACATTTGAGAGATGAAGAATAGAATATCCTCCCACTGCCAGCTCAGAATCTGAATAAGCATTTTACCATATATTTATTTATTTATATTTATATTAAAATTTATATCCTGCCCCCTCCCATCAACAGACGGCTCAGGGCGGCTCGCAACAACTTGAGATTCTTCTTGAACAGCCAGCTCCTGGAATCATGTGATTTTGTGAGAATTTCCGCTTTCATTTCAGGAAGGAGAAAGTTTCCTGCCCTTGAGATTTTGAGGGGAAAGTTTAAAAGTGTGACTCCAAAATGGTGAGTCAGGAATAAATAAAAAGAACATTTTAGGTTTTTTAATTAAAAATAAAAACAAAATGTATGGTTCTTGAGCCAGTCATAATTTCAGAGTCCCAACTCACCATTATTTTTGCATGCCTGAAGCAGAGAATACTGTGGCTGACATGTTTTATAATGTGGCTAATATGAAACCAAAAGGGTTAGACAATGGATAACACTTACTCAATCGGGCAATTAGAGGGGTCGGGCTACAGTGAGGGAACATCCTGAGTGTAAGGACTTGTCAAAATTGCAACCTACGAGATAAAGGACATTGGGGAGCTGCCTATGAACTTACTCCTCCTCCCCTGAAAGGATTATCTGGCCTGAGAGGGAGAGGTGAATATAGTGCACTCACTGAATGGGGGAGGAACTGTTCTCTAGCCACTAAAATAGTGACGCAAATGGATCTCACTGGACAGAGAGCCATCCTATCATCCACAATGAATTCTGGGGCTAAATGTATCAAGACAACCCAAGAGAAATCAGGACATGTCTCCACATTGAACTTGGAAAGTGTTGGAAATAGAGTCTGGATGTGGAAGGATTTGGTACAGGAGGGATAAACAAGAAATCCACTGGGCAAAGGCAACCACAGGCAGCACTGTCTCCTTAACATGCAGCTGAAGGAAGCAAATTGACATCCAGATCTTAATATCTGAAAGGTAATCATGCAATCGCATAATTGCAGGGGTTGATTAATTTATTTGGGTGCCATCTGTGTGCATATGGAAATGGAAACCTTGAACATGAATGATAATGAGCTTACAATTATGAAGTGCCATTCATTCCAGAGGATCACAAAGTGATTCTGGAGCTGTGAAATGGATATACAAATTATAAATGGGGATAAGTACCTCCAACCCTGAAATGCAGCCAACTCTGGGGGGAAAACATATCAACTCTGTAAGAGTGCCACATCATAATGTACTACTTTTTAAACGGAAAAAACAGGGTGTGTTATATAAGCAAAGTGGAATTCCTATGTCTAGAATTTCCCCACAGAAGCAAGCTGTAGAGTCAAATGAGGATAGTCAATTATTTTTGGCAATTCTCCACAAACACCAACTTCTCCCACATCCAGTTTAAACAAAAACAAAAACAAAGAAAAACTACCACCAAAACAAAACAAAACAACAAAAAGAACAGTTTGGTTTTTTAAAAATGCCATGTTTTGATTTTTTTTAAATGTTCCAATGCTGAAAAGCAAATCCTGGAGTTTTACTGAAGTTTTACTGAAGCAAATCCTGAAGTTTTATTATTTTACCAATAAGCTAACATTTGTACCAAAGTGTTCATGATTTTTCAGTTTAAAGTTCCAAAATGTTTAACCAAATAAAACACCAAAAAGACATTTTCATTGGAGAAAAAAATGTTTCTGGGACTTCAGACTATGTTCATCCTTCCTTTTAATAGTTTCCTTGAGGACAAAACCGGTTGCTAATTGATACCCTTGTCTCAGCGGAGACAAATATTGAATGCACCAATGGCCCTTTTTACACAAGACATCCCCACACAAAGCACACATTGGTGCCTGCATGTGGGAGTCCCATGTAAATACCGTGGTGGGTGTACGAGGGTGCTGGTGCACTTCTTTGTAACACCCATCCCCACCTATCCCACACACATGGAGAAACCAGTGAAAACAGTGGTTGCTCCGTGTGTGGGGGATAGGTGGAGATGGGTGTGCACCCGTGTAACTGCCGCACACCAACCGCAGTGCATGCCCATCCCCACACCTGTATTGTTGCCTGCTTGAAAAGGGCTGAACTCTCACTCTTGCATCTCCTTTCAGAGGAGGGTTGAGACATATAGCAAGGGCAGAACAGGGACAATGGGTGATTTCAGATGTGATGGGCCTCCGAAACACCACAGTGGATTCCCAGCAGTGGGGAGTCGAACAACCACCCCCCGTGGTCCAGGAAGGCCCCAAACAGATGTGACGGGATCAGGACCATGGCAGGGAATCGGACCAACAGACCATGGCCCGGGCAGTGGAACAGACATGACGCCGATTCCGGGCCATGGTCAAAACACCCAGAAGGCAGCGGGGAGGGGCGGGAGACAGACATGGCTGAGAGAGGGCAAATGAAGCCAAAAGCGCCTACAGAGAACGCCCACACAAGGGAAACAGGAAGGGAGGGGAAGGAGGGAGAAGAGCCACCGAGGCAGCACACACAACAGGCACGGAGAAGACGAGGTCACAGCGGAACACACAGCACAAACACACGCCCGGGTGCATACACACCCGCACAGGAAAGGAAGGGAAGGGGAACACAGTGGGACAGCCAACACACACAGCACAACAGCCAAGGGGGGGACCCAGGGCCAGGGAAGCGGGGAGGACCGGCCTGGTGGCAGGGCAGGACATGGGGAACGGCATCCAGAACCCCGACAGCAGCACAGGCAGCACGGGTAACCCCACAACCACACATGAAGCCCTGTCATGGGGGGACCCCTCAGGGGAAGAGCACAGGCACAGGGGTAGGCCACACGGACATGGAGCAGACCAGGAACAGTCCAGGAGGCAGTCAGGGACCCCAGGCACAGGCGAGGGTGCGATGAACGGGATTGAGTTGAGCCGGAGCCGAAGAGCAGGCAATACACACACACGTGACGACGCCTGGAGATGCAGTCCAGGGGCCCCAGTCCCACGGTCACAGAGTCAACCTATGGGTGGGGGGGCATGGGCACAGGAGGGAGTGGGGCCAGACGAGGAAGGTCAGCAGCATCCGGGGCACCGGGACCTGGCTCGGAGATCAGGACACAGCCACAGGAGAAGGCAGCCACAGAGGGGAACAACGGTTGCAGAGGCGGACAGGGGGGGGGGCCATGAGGGGGGTCCAGAGCCACAGGCAGGGGCAGCAGAACCCCAGGAACCAGTCAGCACAGCAACAAGCCTGGGACAGCAGGGAGGGAGTGGGCAGTGACCCACGGCATCAGGGCGGAGGCGGGGGCCAGCATCCAGGGCCCGGAAAGCACAGGGGGCCTCACAGGCAGCTGCAGGGGGCCATGAAGGGGGACAGGGCCAGGTGGCCCACCAGGTGCATGTACAGGGGCCACTGGAGCATGCCCCAACAATAGCCCAGAGCAGACATGTAGTGGGCGACGAGGTAGTACGCCTCAAAGGTATCCTGCACGGCGAGTCCCACCTGGACATCAGATTTGGACCACACACCAGTCAGCACCATCATCTCCACCCCAGTGGGCTCCAACAAGCCATAGTCAGCAGCTGGGGGCCATGGAAGATGACCACGCTCCAACATGCGGTGATAGACCGCCCCACACAACCTCTGGTACGCACAGCCCAATGAACACAGCCAAAGAAGGACACAGCCAGGGAAGGGCCCCCCTCTGCCAGACAGGTCATGTAGGCGGCCAGGCTGCACACAGGGAGAGTAGACACGGTCTCCGCCACGGACCACCCCACATGTGAGCACCTCATCTCCAGGCTGCACCCATCGGGAAAGGCAGACCCAGCATTTCCGCATGCAGCCGGCAATTGCAGGCACTCGCCTCATAGCCAAAGTAGTGCAGGCCGAAGGTCAGACTCACATAGGCACCTGTGAGGCTGTCCAGGCAGCTCAGGAGCAATTGCACAGCCGGGGAATGCCACAGGTCACACAGGGCCATGGTCTCGCGGAAGGTCCAGCTATGGGGGGTGCCAGGGGGTGGGGACCGCGAGCCCTGGGGAAGCGCTGCCAGCCATGGTCCAGTAAGCAGCGGATACTACCACATGGCATGGCAGACGAGTGAGACATGGGCTGCGGACCCAGCCCAGCTGCTGGAACAGAGCACACATAAAGGACAGCCCACACACAGATCAGGGCAGTGAGGACAACAGGCAGCCAAGACAGCTAGGTGGGAGGTGATGACATTAGGAATGCAGCTGCTGCCCACATGCCCAGATGCAGGCTGGTCCATGCGGCAGGCCCCGTGCAGGGACCGCAGGTGTGTTCAATGGGGTGCCCCCAGCCTCCACATCCTGGCCATCTTTGGGGGCTGGTCCTGCCAGCCAAGGGGGCGGGCAGAGGTGCCCCGGGGCCCCCAGCCCGGTTCCCAGGTCACAACCTGGGGGGGCTACACAGGCACCAGCATATAACGGTCACGGCTGCACCCCACCTGGGGCACCATTCACCATGGAGCTGGGGCAGTTGGGTGCATGTGGGATTTACCTAGCAGTCTGCGCAGAGTGGTACCGCTCGCACACGGACCTCTTGTGCATCCAGACTGTAGAGGTGCACCTGGACACCTAGCTGTGGGTGTGCCTGGCCAGGAGTGCAGCTAGAGCCTGGTGAGCCCACCACAGGTGCAGGCACTCCCTGGCTCAGGGCCCAGCGGGTGTCCAGGGTAGCCTGACAAGCCCTCCTCTGTGCCCGGAAGAGGGCTGCTGTGCTCCACGAGGTGGTCGGCTGGCTTCAATGGAGGAGGGAGACCATGGGGCATGCAGCCCTGCTCGCTATGCCCATTGCCTGGTGGGTATGGGTCATGGAGCGGGCACAGAGGTAGTGGGCCCGGGCGCTGGCTCACTGGGACAAGACCACATGGAAAGCGCACTTTCAGATTGACAGGTGCATCCTCCTGCGACTCACGGAGCTGTTAACACCCTGGTGGGAGCAGAAGCACACCCCCATGCGGGCCTCCATTCCCATGGTCCAGCGGGTGGCCATCGGGGTCTGGGCCCTTGCAACACCCAACTCGCAGCACTTCGACAGCACTCTCGCAGCACTTCAGCGTTGGGGTGAGCACCGTCGCTGCAATCCTGCGAGATGTCTGCGAGGTGGTGGAGGGCGTACTCCTGGACTGAGCGATTCAGATGGTGGACCAGGAGACCGTGATGGCCGACTTCGCAGCTGGAGGATTCCTCAACTGCATGGGCACCGTGGATGGCACTCACATCAAGATCCTCCGCCATCCTCTCCGATGGGGAGACCGCGGAATATGTCAACTGACATGGGTACCACTCCTTGAAGCTGCAGGCGGTCATGGATCACTGGGGGAGGTTCATAGACATTTACACGAGCCACTCTGGGTGCAGCCATGATGCCCGGATCATGACCATCTCTCCCTTCTATGCCCGGGTTTACGCGGGGACTTCGTGGACATGGGGATGACCCGGATCGAGGGGGTGCTGATTAGGGCTGATGAGGCAGCAGCTGTTACCACGCCGTGATTCCATTCTACCATTTCGGAATTGCCCACGCCACACCGTGGATTTTCTGTGGATATTCCGCTAATTCCACCAGCATTCTGCAAATTGTGGAATTGCGGAAACTGTCAGAAAATCGCTGTTCCACTATTTTGTGGCGCTGGTGGAATGGCGGAAGTAGCTAAAATGTCATGTTTCTGCTATTTTGCAAAGCCTGTGGAAGTAGCGGAATGAAATTAGCAGAACTGTGGAAGTAGCGGAATGAAACTAGTGGAATGAAAGCCTCTGCCACGCCGTACTACTAATTGCGGAAACGCGGTTTCCAGCAGAAATAGCTACCACTGTGACATTCCACTACAGCCCTAGTGCTGATGCCCCCCTGCATCCTGGGGGACCAAGCCTCTCCCCTCACCCGGTCGCTGATGAACACATACCCGGTCACCAGGAACCCTGTGGAGGCGCTGTACAATACCCCCCTGTGTGCCTGCCAGACTGTGGTCTAGAGGGCCTTAGGGGCCCTTAAGCAGTGGTGGAGGTGCATCGCGGGCCAGCTGGACTGCACAGTGGAGACCTTGGCCCTGGTGATCGGAGCCTGCTGTGTGCTGCACAACATGTGTGAGACCGATGGGGCTACCCTCGACTACCTCGTTCTCTGGCGCCCTCCTGGCCCCATTCCTCTCTATGTGAACATCAAGAACCTGCGGGAGTACCAATACGCCAAGCGTATCCGCACTGCCCTGGTGAGGCAGATCAGCCAGGAGGCCGAGGCGTGAGACTGCACACCACCATCATCACCACCGTGGGGCCCGCACCAGCACCCTGGGCACACCCTTAAGTAGTCACCCGCCCCCAGCCCTGGGCCCTTGAAACATAATAATGACTATGACTGTGGTGCCCGTGCATTTATTGTGCATACCTCTTACAGTTAACACCACCACCACCCACCTCCCAGTGCCGTGTCCACCCCCCCCCCTCAGCCTTCTTGCCCCCTTTCCCCATGACCTGCCTGTCTCCAGGGCCATCCTCTCAGTCTTTCTGTGGCCACCATGGAGCTCTGGGAGCTCCCTCCCACTGTCCGTGTCCCCGACTGTGTCCTGGGATGCCTCGGTGTCCTGAGGGGCAGGCATTGTTGGAGGGGGGATGGACCCAGGGCCGGAGGGGGCCCCCTGGTTGGCTGCTCCCTCCAGAGGCCTACAGGGACCGGTAGGTGGATGCATGGGCCCTGCATCTGGAGCAGTGGTGGAGGCGGTGGGGGCTCCGAGGGGCCCAGCATCGGGACCGGGGCAGGCAGGTTGCCCGGCAGGGTGAAAGTCATCACAAATGCGCTCATGGTCCCTGTGTGCAGCAGCAGCAAGGTGCTGATGTCATGGGACCAGTCCATCTTGGCATAGTGCTCTCTCACCATCCGGTCGATGTCCTGTTCCAGCCGCCCAAACGCCTCCACCTGCCTGCTGTGCTCCCAGGGCTCCCGCCTCCATTTGAGTCGCACCTCTGCCTGCAACCTCCAGTCCCTTGCCTCCGCTTGCTGCATGGCCCTTTTGGTGGCCACCTCTATGCAGTCAATCGCCTCTATCATCCTCTCTCCCTGCTTGGTGGTGGTGCGGACTATGTCCTCCACCTACTCCTCCTGCTGGCACCGTACTCATCCATGGTCCTCCCTCATCCACTGGGCCGGGGGCATGGGGCCAGCTTACTGGGACCCGGCAGGTTGCCCTGTTGGGGTACACAGTAGGGGTTGGTTAGGCATCCCAGCTGCCTGCCCCCCATTCCGTGCTGCATGTGGGAGGGGTCTTGTGCACCCCCCCTTGGGTGGCTGGCCGGTGCCCTCCCCCAGTGTTCCCCTGCACCCAGGCCCCCCTCCCCCACACTACACGGGCCGAGTCCCTCCCCTGACCTCCTCTCCCCCCACTTGCTGAGCTGCCTCACCTGGGACCTCTGGCTGCTCCTTGGTCTGCTCACCACCATCCCCCTCATCTGCCTGTCCCGGGTGTCGGGGCGTGCCGTGACCTGTGAAGATGTGCGACAGGGTGGGTGGGGGAAGGTGGAACGTGTCCCCTGGTGGCCCACGGGCCATCTTTCTGTGGTCTGGGGTGTCAGTGGTTGCTGGGGGCAACCCCATGGCCAGTGTGCCCCCCTCAGACCATCCCTTCCAGTCCGTTTCCCCTCCCACCCACTTGCTTACCCTCGATGTCAGTCTCAGAGTCCTCCGAGGCCGGTCCCTCGGTGTTACTGGGGTCCCCCTGCATCCCCTGGCCAAGGGTGATTGGTGTGCCGGTCTTGGCTGCTCCTAGTATGGAGCTCATCTGGGGGCTATTTGGGCTCGTGCTTGAGGGGAGCCTGCTGCTCCCTGAGGTCCCAGGGCATTCCTCTGGGGGGCGGGGCCCCTGGAGCTGGTGCCTTCTAGCGGTGCAGCGAGCGGGTAAATTGGCCCATTCCCTGCCCTGGACCACGGTGCTCCCCATGAGGTGCAAGGTGACTCTGGATCCATTCATGTGGAGGATGCGGTCCAGGGTGTCATAGTAGGGGGTGGTCCGGGCTCTGTGCCCAGACCGCTAGTTGTTGTCCGAGGTCCCGCAGTGTTCCTGTTGGGGGGCGGGGCCCCTGGAGCCGATGCCTCCTAGCAGGGCGGTGAGGGGAGGGGGTATATTGGCCCTTTCCCTGCCCTGGACCATAGCACTCCCCACGAGGTGACTATGGAGCCCTTCATGTAGAGGGTGCGGTCCAGGGCATCATAGTAGGGGTCCGGGCTCTGTGGCTGGACCGCCGGTTATTGTCCTTGATGGCCTTGTACCCCCTCTTGAGCTCCTTCTTCTTTGAGTGGCACTGGGCCACGGTCCTGTGGTGCCCCGCCGCCTCCATGTCCTGCACGATCTCCTGGTACACATGCTCNCCTCCTGCCGGCCCACCCACCCACCCCCCTGGGTGCCCCCGGTGCTGCTGCCCCCCCTTCACTCCCCTTACCTGTTTCTGGGGTGCCTCATTCCCCGGGCTGGTTGCTGGCTCTGGGGAGACCTGTCCCGGCTGCTGCTGCTCTCCCTCCACTGCCTCCATGTACAGCATGACCACCTCCTCCACCCGCACCTCCTCCACCTCCTCCTCCCTTGATCGCTCACCCACCACTCTCCTCTACCTTCCACCTTGCTCCATCTCACCATGTTCCCCTGCTGCCTGGTGCCCTTTAAATCTCCCTCCCCAGCCTGTTTTGTTGCTCATTGCCTGACAGCAATGCTGCATGCTTTGTCCCGGGCTGGGAATCATTTTGATTGCTTCCGGCTGGTGGTTGCTGTTCAGTCATTACGTTTTGTTGTTTCCCGGTGGGAATTGCTTTGACCACCCTTTCAGAGATGGTCTGGGCCGAACCTTCGGAAGGGTGGTTAGTTTTGTCCCCTGTTGGGGATTGTCTGTGGTGAACATCAGGCGTCCACCGAATAGACGTTCGGGGTCCCTTGGCCCCGCTGTGGGGTTGCGTGTGGTTCACTGTAGTTGACTGTGATCTTGTAACATCTGAAAACATCCAATTACTACATTTCATATTCACATAAATGATTTAAAGCTTCGGATAAGCACACCAATAGCTATCTGTACCCAAAGTCAATTCTATTTGTGTATCCAGGTCATTTGCTTTGGATGCTCCAATTTTGTTCAGGTTTTTTTGGTCATTTTGGTTCCATTATTCAATTCAACTGAATAGGACTGAAAGAAGAAAAAAATCTGCAAAATAGAATCAAGTATAAAATATACTGTAAAAACTGAATTTTATAAAGATTTGTAAAACTGAATCAAACAACAATAAAAATCTGTAAAATGGAATCAAATATCCAAATTAAGCAGGCATGTTTTGTAACCATTCTGAAGGACCCTATTAAAAGCAGGTGAATTTGTCAGACATCACATTTATCATGGATAATCATTTCAGCTCTACACAGTTTTCACAACCAGAATAGGCCACTATGAATGTTTAGCGAGTCTGAACTCCTGTATAACACAGACCACATAAATTTACCTGGCTTCCTCGTTCATGTTTGTTTTAAAGAAATTTCAATGCATTTGCGTTTAGGACCACTAACGTCTTTTAAAACCATACTTTAACAGCAAAGAAGTAAGGTGTGCCTGGGGTGAGAGCTACTTGCTTGGTTCTAGGAAAGAGAGGTGGAGGAGGAGGAGGAGGAGCAAGCATTTATATAGCACCAGCAATGTATCTGGCACTTTACAAAGTAATTTAATACACACAGTTCCCACCCTAGGGCTTACAATCTGAGAGACGGGGGGGGGGGGAGACGAAGGAAAAGGAACAGAGGGAGAGACAAGGAGTGTAACAGTCACGAAGATGCGAGGTCCCAGGTGCACACACTTGGCTTTCTTTCATCAAGAAGGATGGCTGGTTGGTCCATGTGGTGAGGATATGAGTACACAGACCTCAGGTAACATATTGTACTTGATGGAAGGTATCAGCAGGAGTTAGGTGAGGGGAGCGAGGAGTAGTTTGGTTGGAATGGGCACTGATGCATCAAATGGAATGGGACCCCCACCATCCCTTTCATCAATGGCAGACGATACAGCTGCAGTAGGGTGCATGGGTCCCCTGGTTTATCACCCTGTCCCAATTATAGTTACACTCTTTGCAACCTAAGACTGAATGGAGAATATTTGTAGTTCTTTCCGAGCACAGGCAGGTGGATGAATACACCTGCAGAAGCTGAATGCCGAATAGAGAAGTGATCACAGTAGCACAGAAGGGTATAAAGGGTGTTAACAAAAGTGATGGTGGGCTGTTTTGACCAAGACATCACCTGCATGTCAGCGCAGGTGCCACCAGATGTTGGCATGGGATTGTCTCAGGCCGTGTCAGTAGCTAGCCAGGGCTGCGAACCTAGAACACCTCTGTGTCACAACTCAGGCTAAGGTCCACCTGATTGGGCCACAAAGGGCTATCATGTGTGGTGGGGACCACCATGACCCAACCCGGGTCGACCATGGTCAATCGCCATGGCAGCCTGGCCACTGGCATGTTTTTTCAGTGGCCCAACCTGCTTCTGACCATGTCTGTGGCACTTTTGTTCCCCATGATGCTAAACATTAAAAAGGAGATAGAATAGTCTTTAAACTAAAAACTGGGGGAAATCCAACATGTGCTGAGCAGCACATGGGTCAGGCTGAGGCAGCTGCAAAAGATGCCATTATTTCAGGGGAATTAGAGTATCCTAATATAGAAGACAGGAAAAATCCCCAGCGAGCTCAGGTTAAAATCAGTTTGCAACAGTTAAACTCTGTTAATCCCCAAATAACTAAAAAAGTTACTTACAATAAAAAGATAAAACATAAAAAGGATACATTTAAATGCTGATATACAAATGCTAGAAGTCTAAAAAGTAAGATGGGAGAATTAGAGTGTATTGTGTTAAATGAGGACATAGACATCATAGGAATCTCAGAGACCTGGTGGAATGAGGACAACCAATGGGACACGGTATTACCAGGATACAAAATATATAGAAATGACAGAGTAGATCGAGCTGGTTGTGGGATGGTGCTATATGTAAGAGACAACATTGAGTCAAGCAGGATTAATATTATAAAGGAAACAAACGGTACTCTGGAATCTCTGTGGGTAGAAATTCCATGTATAATGGGGAAGTGTATAGTGGTCGGCCTATACTATCATTCTCCTGACCAGGACAGCGAGACTGACTGTGAAATGCTAAGGGAAATTAGACAGGCTACTAAAGTCAGAAACACAGTAATAATGGCCAATTTAAATTACCCTCATATTGACAACTGAGTGAATGTCTCCTCGGGGCGGGATACAGAGATAAAAATTCTAGATGTAATAGATAACTGCTTCCTGGAGCAGCTCGTCCTGGAACCAACAAGAGAAGGAGCCATTCTGGACCTAGTCCTAGGTGGGGTGCAGCATTTAGTGCGAGGGGTAATGGTGCTGGAGCCACTGGGCAATAGTGATCATAATATAATCAAATTCAACATACTCACAGGAGGGAAAATGCCAAATAAATCCACTGCAGTAACGTATCACTTTAGAAAGGGGAACTATGTAAAAATGAGGGAACTAGTTACGGGAAACCTAAAGGAGCAGTTGCAAGAATTAAATGTCTACAGGCAGCGTGGAGACTATTTAAAAACACCATCTCGAAAGCTCAGATTAAATGTATTCTACAAATTAAAAAAAGTAGGAAGAAGACCAAACGCCTGCCTGTGTGGTTAAATGGTGAAGTGAAGGAGGCAATCGGAGCCAAAAGGGCATCCTTTAAAAAATGGAAAGAGAGGCCCAATGAGGTAAACAGGAAAGAGCATAACCATTGCCAAAGTAGATGTAAAAAGTTAATAGGGCAGGTCAAAATGGATTTTGAGGAGCAACTTGCTAAAGATGCTAAAACTAATAATAAAATATTTTTCAAGTACATCAGAAGCAGTAAGCCTGCTATAGAGTCAGTTGGGATGTTAGATGACGTGGGGCTGAAAGGGGTGCTTACTAGGAAAAGGACATTGCAGAGAAGCTGAATGAGTTCTTTGCTTCGGTCTTCACTGCAGAGGATGTTGGGGAGATACCCACTCCTGAACCTTACTTTGTAGGTGATTAATTGTAAGAGCTGTCACAAATCAACATGACTCTGAAGGAGGTCCTAGAGCAAATTGACAAACTAAATACTAGCAAATCACCAGGACCAGATGGTATTCACCCCAGAGTTCTGAAGGAACTCAAATATGAAATTGCAGACCTACTGTTAGTAACTTGTAACCTATCGCTAAAATTTGCCACTATACCTAAGGACTGGAGGGTGGCAAATGTAACTCCGATATTTAAAAAGGGATCCAGAGGTGATCCTGGAAACTACAGAACAGTAAGCTTGACGTCCGTGCCAGGCAAAATGGTGGAAACTACCATTAAGAACAGAATTACTGAGCATGTTGATAAACATGGCTTAATGGGGAAGACTCAACATGGATTTAGCAAAGGTAAGTCATGCCTCACTAATCTGTTGGACTTCTTTGGGGATGTAAATAAGCATGTGGACAAGGGAGACCCGGTAGATATAGTGTATCTTGATTTCCAGAATGCATTTGATAAGGTCCCACATAAAAGAGTCTTGAGAAAATGGAAAAGTCATGGGATAGGAGTAGTGTTTTACTATGGATTGGTAACTGGTTAAAGGATAGGAAGCAAAGATTGGGACCATGGGTGCTTTTATATGAGTGGGTTGCAGTCATGCAATTTTTCAAAATCCCACAAGGCGGGATTATACGTGACGATGGATGCAATCACGTGCATTCAAGGCGGTCACGCATTGTTTGCCAACCACAAACTAAATACTTCACACATCGAAGTATTTAGTTCACGGTCGGCAAACAACGTGTGACCAACTTGAATGCGCGTGATCACTTCCATTGTCACATATAATCCCACCTCACAGGATTTTGAAAAATCGTGCGAGCAGGTCGCACGACTGCAACCCACTCGTATAAAAGCAGCCTGAATGGTCAGTTTTCACAATGGAGAAATGTAAAATGTGGTCTGCCTCAGGGATCTGTATTGGGACCGGTGCTGTTTAAAGTATTCATTCATGATTTGGAAAAGGGCATTAAGAGTGAGGTGATCCAATCTGTAGATGACACCAAGTTATTTAAGGTAGTTAAAACACGAGCAGACGGTGAAGAACTGCAACAGGATCTTATGAGACTGGATGCCTGGGCATCTAGATGGCAGATGAGATTTAAATGTGGACAAGTGCAAAATGATGCACATAGGGAAAAACAACCCAAACTATGAGTACACAATGCTGGGTACTAAGCTAAGAGTTACAACTCAGGAAAAGGATCTGGAAATGATTACGGACAATACACTGAAATCCTCAGCCCAGTGGTGTGCAGCAGCAGTCAAAAAAGCAAACAGAATGTTAGCAATTATTCACAAAGGGATAGAAAATAAAACTGAGGATGTCATAATGCCTCTATACAAATAGATGTTGCGACAGCACCTGTAATATTGTGTGCAGTTCTGGTCGCCCCACCTCAAAAAAGACATAGCTGAACTAGAAAAGGTACAGAGAAGGGCAACGAGAATGATAAAGGATATGGAACGACTTCCGTACAAGGAGAGGCTTGACAAGCTGGGTCTCTTCAGCTTAGAGAAGAGAAGACTGAGAGGAGACATGCTAGAGGTTTATAAAATCTTGGGTGGTGTGGAACGAGTAGATAGGGAACTGTAATTTACCCTCTCAAATAGTACTAGAACTAGGGGACACTCCATGAAACTAGCTGCCAGAAGATTTAAAACAGATAAAAGGAAGTACTTTTTCACTCAACTCATAATTGACTTATGGAATTTGTTGCCAGAGGACGTTGTCAAGGCCAGTAGTGTAGCTGGGTAAAAGGACTGGATAAGTTCTTAGAGAACAGGTCCATTAATGGCTATTAACCAAGTAGCTTACGGGATGAACATCTTCCTGTCAGGAGCTGGGAGTGAACAACGGGAAATGAATTGTCCATTGTGACTGTTGGTTCTTCTCCCATGCGATCAAGACCGGCCACTGTCGGAGGACAGAATTCTGGGCTTAATGGACCATTGGTCTGACTCAGTATGGCACTACTTATCTTCTTATGCCAGGTCAGACGGCCAACAGCATCACTTCTGTTAACACACAAAGAAAGAACAAGAAATTGCTTCCCAAAGTCTTTTTAAACAGCTTGTGTTTGGGATGCAGGAAAAGGTAGTAGAACATTCTTAATTTCTAAATTTAAAAATACAATAGCCATTTTTTTTCCATGAAAAATGAAGGGCTAGTCCACCAGCTGGTACAAATGGGCATAGTTCTAGACTAATCTACACTGGCAAAATATTTCGCTCAGCATTCTTAAGTTTTATACTTATGCTCTGCTGCTTGTTTGTATCATATTTTGTCCTTGGAACTTTTGGAAAAGTGGAATATCACTGAGCTATACTGATGAAAGGATTTTCCTTCTGCAAATGTACCCACAAAAAGAGCATCATGAAGAAGCCACTGCCTCTTGCACCATCTGAGTGAATTTGTGGGTGAACACAGTCTGTTGGAAAATAAACATGCAGTCACTTAGAATTAAAGGGACAGATTGTGTTTTAGAGCCTAATTTTCTAAAATAAACTACATTGCACGATACATTTATTCCTGTTTGTAACCACCGTGTGATCACTCTTTTACAGAAGGGGCAAAAAGGCTTCTTGAAAGCAGCTTTTGAAATGTATTTTATTTCAGGCTTCATTCAAGAAAGTCATCAGAGAAAGACTGCAACTTCTGCAGCCCCTCAGATAAAAGAGCTGTTTGAGATGTTAACATTCTGTCCTCCCTCTACAGGATTGTTGATCTGTTCCTTAGCAGCAAATGACATTCCAATCTAGTTGCCATAGGCATATTAAGGTTTCTGGCAGCTTACCACTGTGTGTCAGGTTCTGTCACTGGCTAAAATGTTCCCATCTAGGGAGGAAAAACCTGCCAGAAGCAGACAGGTGTTTAACGTGGTGTCAGCATTGTGGAAAAGTCAACATTTGCGCTGTGGTTTACTGCCAGCTAGCATAGCTGCAGTGAAAACTGGATCTAATCAGGTGGTGAAAAAGCATAAATTAAACTGATGGGGTAAGAGGGACGGAATTGGATGCCTGGAGTAAATCAGCTTCCACCCTGAATTGTAAGAAGCAAGCTATAGATTTAACGGCTAAAGAGTGCCAATAGAAATGCAGTTATTTTTTAAGACATTAGCCAGAGTGCAAGGTTCCCAGTGCAACGGCTTGTTGAGACGCTGATGCAGATAGAATTTTTGGGGCAAGAGTAGTAAATCTTTTGGTGACAGCAACCAGGAACAATAATTTGTACTAATGGAGCACCTTTCATCAAAGGGTCTTCAAGAGCCTTGCAATCAATAAATTAAAAAGCCTTGCAACAGCCTTATCAGATGGATAAGTACCATGTCATTACATCCTTTCTTCAGAGACATAAACAGGAGCTTTGGGCACTTTCACACATGATGACTTTTAGTGAGAAAACCCATGGGCAGTACCACGTGGTAACTCACCATGCATTTACCTAAAAATCTCTTCACAACCTTGCTCCCCCCACCTCTCTGCACTAATTTCCCTCCGTACTCCAGTCTGTGAACTCTGCTTCTCCTCTGTCTCCTCTCTCGCCCTCCCACACCTCCCCTGCTCCCGTAACTGTCTCCGTCCCTTCTCCCTAGCTACCCCCCATGCCTGGAACTCCCTCCCTGCCCACATCACCCCCCTCCCTTCATACCTTCAAATCCCTTCTCAAGACCCACCTCTTCGGCTCTGTCCTCCTCGACTTCTTGCTCCCCTCACCTAACTCCTGCTGATACCCTCCATCCAGTATAATTTGTTACCTGAAGTCTGTGTACTCATATCCTCACCACACGGACCAACCAGCCACCATTCTTGATGTAACCAAGCCAAGCGCGTGCACCTGGGACCTCGCATCCTCATGAATGTTACACTCCTTGTCTCTCCCTCTGTTCCCCTTCCTTTGTCTCCCCCCCCTCGTCTCTCAGATTGTAAGTCCTAGGGCAGGGACCGTGTCTATTCAATTACTTTGTAAAGCACCAGGTACATTGCTTGCACTATATAAATGCTTGATGATAACAATAATAAAATAAAATAATAATAATAATAATAATAATAATATTTTATGAGTGAACGCATTTACATGTGATAAAGTCATGATGATCTATGGAAAAGGTCCCCTGGATAATTCCATGGATCTTCCTACACAGATCACTATGAATTTACCATGCGGTGGCAGTGTTCACATGTAAAAAGTAGGGGTGTGCACAAGGCACCTCTACCATTTTCATTTTAGTTTTCATTTACAAAACCCCCTTAGTTTGGAGGGGGGGGACATGTTCTTAAATGACCCTGCCATTTTGTTTTTTGTTTGATGTTTTGGGTTTTTTTTTATTAAAAACTATTTAAAAAAAAAAAAAACAACCCCACTGCATATGAGTAAAATGGCCATCAAGCAGTTCTGTGCATGCACAGCCTTTTCCCAAAATGACACCGATGCTTCTGGCACCATTTTCGGAAAGGGTGCACATGTGTAGAATGGTCCGGGGACCATCATGCGTGTACAGAGTTTTTTATTTAAAAAAATAAATTTTAATTTAAAAAATTTAAAAAGTCACAGCACATGTTTAAAATGGCTTTTGGGGGCATTCTCCACATGCATGCCCTTTTCCAAAATAGTGCTAGTAGCATTGGTGCCATTTTGGAAGAGGACCCGCATGCACAAGATGACTCCGGCAGCCATTTTGCATATGCATAGGGTTTTGTTTTGTTTTTCGTTTTTTAAATTATATTTTATTTTTTATTTTTAAACAAAAAAAGATTAAAGAAAACAACAATAATCCATTTTTGTAACATTAGTTACAAACACAAATGGGACTCCATTCATTTTTTTAAGCACACTCCTATTAAAAAGTAAAGTTGTGGTGAATTATCACACATTACATTCCACAGGTTTTCATAAGCATCTACCACTTAAAAATTGTGCTGTAACCACAGGGTAGTGTCCTGGTTGCTCTTCACTTCCATTCCAAAGCACTAGGAAAGGGTGGATCTCTAGGTTACATGGGAACCAAACAATAAAGGGTTTTATGGACCATAAAACAACTTTTTGATTTGCACTCAGAAGCAAAGTGAGAATCTGACACAGTCCCATGTGCACAAGCATAATAATCTCGGTGTGTGAAAAGTAAATACTGCTGTACAAGGCAGCAGCCAGATTGTGCATCATCCAAGGTTTCTTTGGGATCTTCAGACTCGGCACTGACTGACTGCATCACAATAGCCAATACGGAGGTGACATGAACATGAATTACTTTGGTAAGGTCTCCAAAGAGAAACAGTTGCAACTAGAGCAGCTAGAAATACTTGGGTCAGTATTTATTTGGTCAGAATTTTTCTTTCCTGAAAATGTGCTGTAACTCAGAAGCAAAAAAAAAAAAAAATGTAATAAAGAATTTCCATTTCTAGTCAAATTTTTTAGTTCTCTGAATTTTTTTGAAGCTCCCCCCCCCTGAAATTGTACACACTATGCTTTAGGTTTTGAAAATGGAAATTTACAGTGAAACAGCTTTTTACAGAAATGAAAAACAGTTTCAACATGTATAAAATGAGAATATTAGATCTATCTATCTATTTACTTTTGTAAATAGATTTTGCAAATACAATCTATTTGCTTTTGTAAATCTATTTACTTGTGTAAATATCTCGTTACTATTTGTAGTTTTATCTGAAACCTTGTTGTCAAATGTGGACAAAGTGCTCTTGAAAAGTCCCAATAGCTGGACACATTCAGAAGCAGCCAAAGATCCAACGAGACCCCTTGGACTGACCCTAAGCAACAAACTGGACAGTGAAAACTTGGGAACCTGTGAGGTATGTGAGCAACCACAACCAAAGTGTTAGACTGCAACCCAGCTAAGGTCCAACACCAGGACCGAGGAAATGCAAGGGGAAGGAGGGGAGGGTGTGCACTGCAGGTGCACACAGAGCTCCGCCTACCAGATGACCACACTACATCCATGTCCGTGAAGCCCACGCCCCCTCCACTGGTATTTGAGTGGGGCACACAGCCCATGCAAGAGGTGCCCGACCCACTGAGTGAGCCCCTTGGGGCAGAGGACACCACCCTGAGGTAACCCCATGATGGGACAGCCCACTGGCCACACATGCACACCCTCAGAAAACCGACCTGCTGTACCTGCACTGACTTAATCCTGCTCGGAGCAGGAGTATGGGTGGTGCAGCCCGGTCGAACATGGCACCTGTTGCCTGAAGTCACCAATGCTGCTGCAGCCCTGCTCACCCATCCTTGCCCATTCCGCCCCTGACCCCCACATTGCCTTCCTTGGGCTGTCCCCCCATGCTGACATCTCACCTCCACCTGCCCCCCTTCCTGCTGCTCCATTCAGTTGCTCCACCTCCTCCCTCCATCCCCAGCACAGTGCCTGCTGGCTCCTGCTTTCCCTCAGTGCAGCTTATCCCAGGCTTAGCCGGATCTTAGTCTGTCAGAGAGTAAAAATGCAGAATCACCTAGGCACAGATCCAGCTATTCTTGAGAGGATCTGCAAACCTGTCAAGTGATACCATTCACCACTGGTGGCAACTGATCAATGTATCAGTCAGCATGAATATTTGATTTTTATCCACTTCCAGAAAGACATTTGCCATCACTTTCACAAGTCTAGGTTCTATAAGTTCTTAAAGGATCATGTCAGAGGCCCTTTTTGCATGGACGCTCCACCCTTGCCCACATGTGCAGGTGGGTGGGTGGTGGGGCATCTGGGCAAGCACTGCGGCAGGTGGGTGGGGGTGCATACGTGCTCCCATTCTCCACCCGCCTCCACCCATTGCCCACACACAGAGATATTTGGAGACAACGGAGGTGCCTCCATGCATGGAGATGGGTGAAGGTGGGTGGGCGTCCATACGACAGGCCACCCACGCACCACCCACCCGCCATGGCCTCCACTTTTGCCCCCCCCATGCACTGCCAGCCCATTTGAAAAAGGCCCAAGTCAGGCCACAATCTCAAGCAACGGGCAAGGTACACAGAGCTGATTCAAGGTCTAGAGTAGAAGCACAGAGGTCAAGGTCACAGGCACAAGGATTCAGGGTAAGGGCAAAGAGCTCAGAACTAGCAGGTCCAGAACAAAAGGCAAGCATCAAGGCAGACCTGAGGGACTGAAAATGCAGCATTGCTTCACCTAGCTTACTATGGCAGCTGGGCGGTCTTAGAAATGGTCATGAGGTGGGTGGGTGTCTCTATGGCCCTTTTTACATGGGACTCTCCCACTCATGAACACCCAGAAATAATCTGCATGTTCATGAGTGCGAGTGGCCCATGTGACGGACGCGCGCTGTGAGTAGGGTGCGTGCATGCTCCCACCTAACACGCATCCCGACACACACCGCACTCATTCCCATACACGCAGCAACCTGGAAAAGCAGCAGTTGCTCTGTGCATGGGGATGAGTGGGGTGTGTGGGGGGATGTATGTGAACCCATATGCACGCCCTGCCCACCCAACCACCGCGCACGCACCAGTGCACCTACGGATCCCCCACCTAGTGGGGCTGTGTAAAAAAAGCCTATGTGATGTGACCTGAACTACAACAGAAAGACCTTCTAGGCAAAAAACCCTCAAGCCCAAGAAATGCAGTGGCACTGCAGGGGTTTAAACAGGCATAAAACATACAAACCTTTCCCTGCCTGTGAAGGGGCCTTGGCCGGCTAGTCTGCCTTTGGCAAGGCAAAGCTGATGAGCCTTTTCCTTCAGTAGGGATCTTTTTGCAAGCTACTATTCTGTCTCCGTGTACATCAAAGGAAGCTCTGCTCTCAAATTTCTACCCTTCACATTGGGTGGATTGTGCCCAATGTCAAAAAACTTGGGGTGGTGGGGGGGGAGGAATTGCATTTATTAACATTTTTTATATTTCATATTTCTGGAAAACATTGAATTTTAACAATGTATTCAAAATGCACACAACATTTTGCTCCTTTCAATGCCTTTAAGAAAAGAAAACAAAAAAGATGGTAAAACTAATTATTTTGGCCTCACTCTAAACTTTTTTTTCATTTTTAGTGATTTTTTTTTTAAACCTCTATGATTAGCTAAGGTAGGTTGTTAGTAATAATTGGTGGTAACATAATTCACAAAGAAAATGTTAGTGCTACTAAAACATGGTCACAAAAGGTTAATCAAAAAGCAAGTACACAAAGTAGTACAAACACAACTGCAGCATATGAATTTCAAATTTTTATCAAAAATATTTTTTCGCTGTACTTGCCCTGCTCCATAGGTTGTATAATACAATCACAAGATGTAAGCTCACATACCTCACTGGTTCCCAAGTTTTCATTGTCCAGTTTGTTGTTTAGGTTCAGTCCTAGGGGTCTCGTTGGATCTTTGGCTGCTTCTGAATGTGTCCAGCTATTGGGACTTTTCAAGAGCACTTTGTCCACATTTGACAACGAGGGGTGATTTCAGACGTTACGAGATCACGCTGAACCACACTGAACCACGCTCAACCCCCCCGCGGGGCCAAAGGGCCCGGAACGTCTGAACGGCGTGCGCCAGATGTTCATCACGCTCAATACCCACATGGGGTCAGTTTCAACCACGCTTCCCGGGCTAGCCGGGGGAAGGTCTCGGGAAGCGTGGTCAAACCAACCACCACAGGGAACCAAGCAAAAGTAACGTCTGGACGCCAATCCCCCAGCGGAACCAAAAAAATGGAGCCCCGGCCGGGGACGAGGCACGCAGCGTCGCTGCCAGGCAACCAGCACCAACACAAACACCGGAGGGAGATTTAAAGCGAGAGCAGCAGCAAGCAAGCGTGGCGGGATGGAGCGAGGAGGGAAGCGGAAGAGAGCGGAGGCACGAACAGCGACAGCGGCGGGACAGGAGGCGGAGGACGTGCAGCCAGGCCCAGCGATGCAGGCGGAGGGGGCACAGGTGCAGGAAGGGGGCACACGGGAGCACCCGACCAGGGAGGCGCCCCGGGAACACCAACCACAGCTGCAGCCGGGTCGCGCCGCCCCGGGGACAGCGGCCGGAACAGGCCCACAGGAGGCACCCAGGAAACGGGTAAGGGCACCCACTGGGAGGGGAACAGGGGGCACAGGGGAACCCCCTGTGGAGGGGGCCGGGGGGACCCCGGGCGGAAGGCAGGGGGGCAGGGGGACCCCGGGCGGAGGGCAGGGGGGCAGGGGGCCCCCGAGAGGGCCCACACCCTCACCCAGCAACCAACCACCCCCCTTCCCCCCCCCAGACACGAAAGTCGGCCCGGGCGGACGAGCCCCAGGAGGAGCCCGGCCCCCGGCCCCCGGAGGCGCACCCCCAGGAGGAGGTGGAGGAGGAGCAGAGGCAGGTGCAGCATGAGCTGCACCGGGAGGAGGAACAGCAGGGGCCCAGCCGGAGGAAGGCCTATCACAGAGGGGGACAGTGGGGCCTCCAGGAGACCCGGGACTTCATACGGATCTGGGGGACCCTCGAGTACCAGGTGGAGCTCGCAATAAACCAGCGCAACGAGCATGTCTACCGGGACATCGTGCGCGACATGGAGGCGGCGGGGCACGAGCGCACTGTCAACCAGTGTCGCTCGAAGGCCAAGGAGCTCAAGAGGGGGTACAAGGCCCTCAAGGACAATAACAGCCGCTCCGGCCACGGGGCCCGCACCGCCCCCTACTACGATGCCCTGGACCGCATCCTTCACATGAAGGGCTCCATCGTTGCCCCACGCCTGGTGGGCAGCGCTGTGGTCCAGGGCAGGGAGCGGGCCGAGGTACCCCCTCCCCTCGCCGCCCGCCCGGTAGACACGAGCTCAGGGGACCCCCACCCCCAGGAGGACCACCCGGGACCCGCAGAAGCCCCAAGGCCCCCCCCCAGCAGCAGCCCGGAGACATCCCAACGCCGGGCCGGCCAGGCGGAGTCGGAGGTCGGCACCTTCACCACCCTCAGCCAGTGGTCCCAGGGGGAGCACTCCCAGGGTGAGGCGCCGGGCTCCGAAGGCTCGGAGACGGACATAGAGGGTAAGCGGGCCCCCAGGGCAGGGGGGGGCAAGACCAGGGGGCCGGTGGCAGGGGCGGGGGTGGGGGCCCTGCTGCAGGGGCCACAACCAGCCCCCTTCACCCGCTCCCCCCTCTCCCGCCCGCAGGACATGGGGAGCCCCAGGACCGGGCCAGCGAGACGGTGCAGGCCCCCGCGGAGGGCACAGGAGAGCAGGTGCCGGACCCAGGTAAGGCGGGAGGGCTGGGATGGCGGGAGGGCCCCCCGGGCGCCAGCCCAGGGGGGCCTCCGGCCTCAGTGGGGGAGGGGGGGCAGGGGGCCCCGGGACCCGACCCCGCTAGGGGACAGGGCCCTGCACTGACCCACCCGCCCATTTCCACAGGGCAGCCCCCGCGCGCGGCGCCTCCGCCGGCCGCGGCCCCAGCCCAGCGGATGCGGGAGTACCGGGCGCGGGTCCGCAGGCGCAGGGAGGAGCAAGCGGAGGACATCGTCCGCAGGGCGGAGGAACAGGGGGAGCGCATGATCGCCTCCGTGGACCGCATGGAGGCGGCCATAGAGCGGTCCATGGAGAAGGCCCTGGAGACAGACCGCCGGCTGGAGGCGGAGGTGCGCCTGGAGCGGAGGCGGGAGCGCCGGGAGCACCAGCGGCAGCAGGGGCTGCTCAGGGGCCTCCGGCAGGACATACAGGGCATGGTGCGGGAGCACAGTGCAAAGATGGACAGGTCCCACGACATTGGGACCTCCCTGCTCCTGCATGCGGGCACCATGTGTGCCTACGTGATGGCCGGCGCACCTCCGGGCGCCCTGCCCGCCCAGGTCCCCATGCCGGGCCCCTCGGCGCCCCCGGGCCCAGCCCTGCCGCCCCTGGCGCCCCCCCGGCCCCAGGGCCCTCGCATGCGCCTCCCAGTGCCCCCGGGCCTCCGGAGGGTCCAGCCCCCCCGGGGCGCGACCGGGGCACCGGGCACAGCTGCCCATCCGCCGCCCGGCCCCCTGCCGGGGCCGGGACCGGCCCAGGACACGGCAGGGGACACGGACAGTGGGGGGGAGGGGAGCTCCCAGAGCTCGGTGGGCCCAAGCGGCCGCACGAGGGGTCGGCCCAGGAAACGCGGGGGGATGGTGGGAAGGGGGGGGAGGGGGAGGGCCACATGAGGGCGGGTGGTGGACGGGGTCACGGGCACGGGGGTGGGGAGGGGGCACAGGGTGATTGTGTGAACTGTGTGGGCAATAAAGTGGTGTAAATAGACAGTTGTCCCCGGCCCGTTTGTGGGGGGGACAGGGCTGTGGGACCGCGTGTACAGGGGCATTGGCACGGAAGGGGGGGTGGGGCCCCCAGGGGCGGGAAGGCCCTCACAGCGGGCCCCCCCGGGCGATGTGGGTTGCAAGGGCGTTCCGGATCCTTTTGGCATACCGGTACTCCCGGGGGTTCCCTGCGTTCACGTACAGGGGAACAGGACCGGGGGGCCGGTGGGGCTCGGGGTACTCCAGGGCCGCCCCCTCGGTCTCGCACACATTGTGCAGAACGCAGCAGGCACCGATCACCAGGGCGGAGGTGGGGACGGTGAAGTCCAGGCGGCCAGCTATACTCCTCCAGCGCTGCTTCAGGGCCCCGAAGGCACGCTCCACCACGGTCCGGCTGGCACACAGGCGGGTATTGTATACCTGCTCCGCAGGGGTGCTCGGGACAGGGTAGACCTTCATCAGCCAGCGGGTCAGGGGGTAGGCGGGGTCCCCCAGGATGCAGGGGGGCATGGGAACCCCCTCGATCCACCTCATGCCCATGTCCGCGAAGTCCCCCCGGTACATGCGGGCATAGAAGGGGGAGATGGTCATGATCCTGGCGTCGTGACTCCGGCCGGAGTTGCCCGTGTAGATGTCTATGAAGCGGGCCCGGTGGTCCACCACCCCCTGCAGGTGCAGGGAGTAGTATCCGTGCCGGTTCACATACTCCAGGGCCTCCCCCGCGGCCGGGCGCAGGATCTCGATGTGTGTGCCGTCCACGGCTCCGATGCAGTTCGGGAAGCCCCCGGCCGCGAAGCCAGCCATCACAGCGCCCTGGTCCAGGAGCTGGATGGTCCTGTCGAGGAGCACGCCCTCCACAGCCTCGCACACATCCCGCACGATGCAGGCGACCGTGCTGAGCCCCACCCCGAAGTGCTGGGACACGGAGCGGCAGGAGTCGGGCGTTGCGAGGGCCCAGACCCCTATGGCCACCCGCTGGACCATGGGGATGGGCTCCCGCATGGAGGTGTGCTGCCGCTCCAGCCAGGGCGTGAGGAGCTCCGCTAGGCGCAGCAGGGTGGCCTTGCCCATCCGGAAGTGGGACCCCCACTCGGCCTCCCCCCAGTGGGCCTGGGCCCGCTCCCACCAGGCCTGGGGCCGCTCCGTGACCCATAGGCTCCGCGCTATGGGCATAGCCAGCAGCGCTGCCCGGCGGAGGGTCTGCGTTGCCCAGCGGAACCGCCTCGCGGCCCCTCGGAGCGCAGCGGGCCGGGTGAGGCTCCGGCAGGCGGCCAGCCACGCCCCCCAGGCCCGGCGCCGAGCCCTGAGCCGGGCACGGACTCTCCTGCGGGCCTGCTGGCCCCGGAGGCGCACGCCAGCCCGCAGGGCCAGGACATAGCGCAGGCGGACGGCCAGGTGCACCCTCTCGGTCAGGAGGCACAGCTGCTCAGTGTGGTCACGGTGCCACTCAGCCGCGAGCGCGAGGAACATCCAGTTCCCACCTGCCCTATCGCGCTCCATGGTGCTGGGGCCCCGGTGGGGGCTGGGAGCGCTTATGGCGGCCCGGTGCTGGTGGCTCCGCCCGGGGGTCGGCCTCGCGGGCCTGCGCGCGCCCTGTGCCGGTGCGTTCCGGCTGCTCCCGCCCCCAGCACCCCGGGCCCCCTCCCCTCGCTGTTTGTAGCGGGATGGCCTTGAAGGTGCGATTAGGCAGACAGAGAGCTCGCTGTTGTTCTCTGCAGCTGTGCCGGGCCCGCACCCTACGCCTCGCTCTGTTGTGCTACAATGTTGCGGTGCGGGCCCGTGTTCCCTGTCCCGGGGGCCGGGCCGAGCCTCTCCCGGCCCTGGGCAGTCTGTGTGCCCTCCGGGCTCCGTGTCCCATTCCCTGTTGTGCTGGACCATGGCTGGCTGCCCATCCATGGGGCTCCCGCTGGCCGGCCCCCAAGGGGCCCCCCATATCTGGGCCTTCCGCGAGACCATGTCTCTGTGCGACCTGTGGCACACCCCTGCCGTGCAGCTGCTCCTGGCCGGGCCGGGGAGCCGTGCAGGTGCCTACGAGAGCCTGAGCTCCGGGCTCCGTTACTTTGGCCATGTGGTGAGCGCCCGTGATTGCCGGCTGCATGCGGAGGCCCTGGGGCTGGCTCGTTTCCCCGAGGGGCGCATCCCGGAGGTGCTGTGCGCCCATGTGCCCTGGAGCGCCTCGGAGACCGTGTCAGCGCTGGTGGTGTGTGGTCTGGGCGCCTACTCGGAGTGCCTGGCCGAGGGTGGCCCTGCCTTGGCCGTGAGCTACTTCTCCTGTGTTCACGGGGCCCGTGGGTACCAGCGCACCCGTGGGGCGGCGTTCCAGCGGCTTCTGGAGCTGGGGCATCTTCCGTGGCCCCCTTCTGCTGCCTGCTGTGTGCCGGAGCCCTCCGCGGTGGAGATGTCATCCCTGTTGGCGGTGTGGGCGCGTGTGGATGTGCAGCTGGCCCTCACCATGCCCGATCCCTTCGAGGCCTACTACCTGATCGCCCACTACATGTCCTTGCAGGGGTACCGCCGGGGCATGCTGCACTGGCCCCACCTGGTCCACCGGGCGGGCCACCCGGGCCCTCGGGCCAGCGGGGCCCCCGGCAGCGGCCCGTGAGCCCCGCGTCGCTGGCCTGCCCCCCCCGGCGTGGTGCCCCCGTGTGGGCTCCCGCCCCGGCCCGGGGGGGGGCCCTGGTCCCCGCTGGCCGCTCCCGACCTGCGGACCCCACCTCGGTGAGCTCCCGCCCGCCTCGCTGCTTGCTGCTGCCCCTGGCCGTGGTCCTGGGCCCCCTCCATCCCCGTGACTCCGTGGGTGCTGCCTGAGCGTCGCTGGTGCTGCGGAGGAGCACCGCTGGACCCGGCTGCCCTGCCTGTGCCAGCCTTTGACTGTGGGGCCCCCTTCCTCCTCCTCCTGGCGCCCCTCCGCCGGCCTCGCTGTGCTTTGGGGGCCCCCAACGTGCCTTGCTCCGGGGGTCCGCCCCCCCCCCCCGAGACTGCCTCTGTTCCTGTGGGGGCACCTCCTTGGACTGGACTGGACTGGGGTGGTGTGGGGGTTGCTGCTGTCCGTGCCTTGCCCCGTGGTGGTGCCCCCCCCCCCCCTGCCGGTGTTCCGGGTGGGGCGTTCCGGGCGCCCCTTCCCCCCTTCCCGGCCTTTCCCTGGTGTGAGTGTGTGTGCCCGGGCGTGTGGCCGTGCATTGTGCCCTGCTGCGGGACCGCTGTGTGAGCCGGCTGTCAGCCTGTTCTCGCTCTTCCCCCCTCCCTTCCCGTTTCCCTTGTGTGGGCGTTCCCTTGAGTGCCTTGTGGCTTCGTTTGCCCTCAGTCGGCCATGTCTGTGTCCCGCCCCTGCCCGGTGCCTTGTGGGGGTTTAGCGCCCGCCGGGGGTTCGGCTGCACGTCTGTTGTGCTGCCACGGGCCGTGATGGTGCGGCCCGGTTCCGGGCCGTGGTGCCGTTCCCGGCACGTCTGTTTGGGTCGTTTTCCAACCCCCGGGCGTGGTTGCGCTGTTCGCCCCCCCTGGTGGCTCGCTGTGGTGAACCGGCCGCCCGTAACGTCTGAAATCACCCGAGGTTTCAGATAAAACTACAAATAGTAACGAGATATTTACACAAGTAAATAGATTTACAAAAGTAAATAGATTAGAGAACAAAGGTAGGGGTTTATTTTATTTTTTATGTATGAGTTAGTTATATTTTGACACCACTTATAAATTGACCTGTTAAAGAAACAATGCTTCAGCTACAACCACTCTCAAGGGACATGACCTTAGTTGTATCTTCAGTCATAACTTTGCCACTTACAAGAACATTTTGGAAATTGCAGATGTCCATTTTTAGGCTATTTTTGCAGTTTCAGTCACCATGGTCATCATTTGTTTCTATAAAAGTGGAACTGAGCCTTGTCACTGTCTTTGAAATTAAGCCAACAAAGAGACTTTCATAATGTTCCTGCCCATGAAACCCTGCCTGTCAGATGAAAATAAAGAAGGAACATAGTCTCCTTTATGTCTCTTTATTGTGTGTTAAAATACTTAGCAAGATACCAGAGCACTTCTTTTGGCAAATGGACAGACCTTTGTATAAGAATTACTACAATTCCTTGTGAGCTTCAGTTTGTTCATATTAATACCCACCTATTGGTTTTGTAAGAGTGAAGAGGTTTTTTTTAAGCACAGCACAAACTATAAACAAAAACACTAGTCAGTTACATTTCACAGCTCCACTGGGATGTAGGAAAGTAATTTATTCCACAGGATAATGAATGTGATGGTAATGCATTCTTGAGAGCCAGTGTAGTCTTGTAGATAAGCTGTTAGAGTTTGACTTCAGAGAGCAGGGTTTGAATCTTGTCTGGGGCAAGCCATGGTGATCCCCAATGCTGGGCCCAGTGGGCATGCAAACAGATACACCTATCCGGTTCTCCCAGTCCAGGCCCGGATGGGTGACTCGTGGGGCCAGACCATGGGCTTGCTTCATTACTGGCCCACGTTTCCAGCCTGGCTTCCACCCCCACCAGGGTTTGAACTGCACCCGGGTCAAAAATGCGGGGAATGACACTAGCCCAGGTGGGTCCAAGCAGGCCAGCATCATTAGGGATGTGCGAACAGAGCGTGGTTTGGATGTTCGGACGTTTGGTCGTTTGGTCCGAAACCCGAGTTCAGGTTCAGTTATTCAGTTTGGTGGAGTTTGGTTTGACCAAAGTTGGCCAAACATCTGAAAATAGCACTATCGAGACCAATACCGATATCAAAATATTTTTTTGGTATCGGTATGATTTGGCCCTGAAACCACCCCTGGCCAGGAAGTCTGCTTCTCAGCTGCCTCCCCCTTCCAGACACGTTTTTCTCACCCAAAGTCACATTTTTCCCACCCCCGAACTCATATGAATTTTTCTGAACTGTTTGGCTGCCCGAACATTCGGTTCGGACATTTGGTTCGGTCGTCCGAACAGGCCGAGTTCATTCACAACTCCGAACATCTGAACCACGTTCGCACATCCCTAAGCATCATGTTTGTTAGCACCCACAGAGTCCCAGAGCTGGAAGGGACTTCAAGGGTCATCTAGAAAAGCCCTCCATATCAGCACAGGATTTACCACACTCCAGCTATCTGCACAAAAAAATCCATCCAATAAGAAACAGAGATTATTTTAAAAATCTGCCACAAGTTGAGACTGGAACAAACAGATGCCTGAAATAATGGAACAATTTTAGAAAAAGAAAGATCCAGATGTCTCAAACAGGTGAGCCACACCCATGCTGCAGGGGAAGGTAAAACCCCTCAGTCAACTGCCAATTTTCCCAGAGGAAAAATTCCTTCCCAACCCCAAATATGGCAATCAGTTAGAACCTGAGCATGAGTGCAATGCAAGTCCCACCAGCCAGGCAACTGACATACCATTATAGTACCCAGACTTCAGAATGCCAGTGCCCCATTAGCCCCACCTCCAGCTGTGGACAACTTTGATGTGTCAGGAAGAAAAAGCAACAACCAATAAAGATGTCTTTTTCTGGGTGGGATTACCCTGTAGCATCAATAATAATTAGGGATGTGCAGGAGGAAACATTTTCATTTTTGTTTATGTTGGGGGGGGAATTCTGTTTCTTTTTTCTTGGTACTCTCCAGAGCAGAGAATTTTGTCATGGATTATTTCCTGGTAGAGGGAAGTATTATGGGCCAATGGTTCCCAAGCTGGGGTTCATGAGGCCATGGTGAGTTGTCTTCAGCTGGTCTGCAGAACTGGTGCAATTACAGGAAAGTCAGTTTGAAGTAAGTAAGTAAGTAAGTAAGTTTATTAGGCATTAGCTTATTACATTATATAAGTGTAGCAGGGAGCAGTCTTTTGGGGGTTCTGCTCCTTTAAGAAGGGGACTGTGTGGGCCAGCCAGAGGGCTGAGCTCATACAGGGGTGTGGCAAAGCCAACCCCAGAGATGGAGGAGCAGCCTGTGAGGAGCACAGGCTGAGAAACCCCTGTGACAGAGTGGACAGGTTAGGGGCCCTTTAAGGCTGAGGAAAAGAAGTCTGGCCACACCCACTCTGCCTGTACATAAGGAGAGCAAGTCAGAGAGGAGAGATATGTCAGGGAGCAGAAGGAGCAACATTTCCCTAAGAAAGCCTTCCTGCTCTACGCGCTCCAGGGTGCTGAAGGCTGGAGAACCAGAGGGAACCATGTACTGAGGAGTAGGGGTGGGACACCAGGGCAATTACCGGCTACCAGATTTACCGGTTACCGGTTTTCAAAAAACCGGATTCCCAGATTAAATCCGGTATACCGGTACCGGATTTATTCCATTGATTTCAATGGGGAGCTGTCCCCATTGAAATCAATGGAATAATAAAAAAAATCCTCTCCCCTCCCCCTCCCAGGCTGTGTGGGTGGAAGGGGGGGCACCCCCCACCCACCCTGCCCAGCCTGGATTTTTTTTTTTTTTTTTAAAAATTTCTCTAAGTCCCTTCTAGTGCGGGCTCCGGGCCACCGCTGGCAACCCGGAGCCTGCACCAGCAGGGACTAGGGTGATCCCTGGGGTGGGGGGTGGTTTAACACCCCCCCACCCCAGGGATCACCCTACCTTCCCACCCAGTGATTGCTTACCTTGCGCTCCGGGCGGCAGTGGCAGCGGCAGTCCGGCTCCGGCGGCTTCAGTGCTGTCTGTGGCTGCTGACTCAGCACACTACTAGGCCTTCTGGTGAAACCCAGAAGTTCACCGGAAGGCCTAGTAGTGCACTGAGCCAGCAGCCACAGCCAGCGCTGAAGCCACCGGAGCCGGACCGCCGCCGCTGCCACCGCCCAGAGCGCAAGGTAAGCGATCCCTGGGTGGGGAGGTAGGGTGATCCCTGGGGTAGGGGGTGTTAAACCACCCCCCACCCCAGGGATCACCCTA
>QEPC01007379.1:476088-504049 GCA_003113815.1 Sphenodon punctatus | reverse complement strand
GAATCAGGGATGGAATATATACAGGGAGGAGGGGAGAATTCAATGGAGGGTAGTGAGAAAGAACACAGGGAGGGGTAAAAAATAAAAACACCTAAATCTATCTAATCTAATCTAAATAAATGAAACTAATGAGGTAAATGTGTGGAAATGGGTGAAATAGGAGGAGGATGGCAATGGATTGGGAGGAACACAAACTGCTGGGAGAGGGAGAGTTCTGAAAGCGCCTGCTGACAGAATCAGTGGCTAGTTCAGAATGAATTGGAAGGGGGAAGGGCAATGACTTTTGTTACTTGCTGCGCCCGCCTTACCACAAGCCCCATTGGCTCCACAGCATGCAGCCTAGCCCATTGCCAATCTCAGACTGCGAAGCCAGTGTTATGAGGAAAAGAGGGATGGTGATTGGGCAGGCTGGCTGCTAGTCCAAGCCTCTCCATCCCTGGCAACAGGAAGTCTGCTCCTCAGCTGCCCCCCACCCTCCCTGAGCCTGCCAGTCCTGTTTTTCCCGCCCGTACTTGCCCGAACTCACCCTAACGCAGCCAAACGGTTCGGGGGTTCTGGCGTTCGGTTTGGTCGTTCAGTTCAGGCATACAAACTGGCTGAGTTCGGGCCGAACACTGAACATCCGAACTGCATTCGCCCATCCCTACTAGAGCCCTATTCCTGGGTTCTCCCTCCCGCAAATGGTGGTGGATCTGCTCTGTAATCCAACTTTTAGGAAATTCAAAGGCTGCTGGGAAGGACACATTAAAAGGCTGTGAGAACAATATCAAGGCTTAGTTGATTTTAATGAGCGTTTTAAAAGAGGTTGCTGCTTTGGTGCTGGGGGCATCTTTCCCTTTAATTTTGTCATGCTAGCTGGCGCGCGCGCGGGGGAGGCATTGTGGTAGGGAAAGAGTCACAGGCATTCTTTGAAATTAAAGCGGGAACTGTCACCTTCTTCCCAATGATCAGAGGATAATCCACGCTCATAATCAAAAACTTGTCAGGGATCAAAATCCAAGGAAGCAATCCAAACAAACAACACAAAGGCAGGACTGGGATGCAAGGCTGGTATGAGACAGGCTGAGGAACAGAGGACAAATTTAAGACAGGAACAAGAAGCTGAAGGCAAGGCAGATAGCAGGACAGGATCCATACAAAAGCCAACACAGCTAGGGTGCATACAGAATGCAAGGAAACAGGAAGTGACACAGAATGTAGGAAAACAGGAAGTGACACATTGGTCTGCCCCGCTTCCTATGGGAGCTGGGCAGCCTTGTAAATGAACAGGAGCCATTTTGGAGTAGGGAGATGCAAAGCCACAGCAGACAAAGTAGAAAACCTTAAAGAAAACAGGAAGACCTGTACCAGGCATTCACAACTGTTTCAGAGCCACCAGGGACATGGGTTTAAGTCCCAGATACTCTCATCCCTCTATGACCCTCATTTTGGCATTTATGATGTGAGGGCAGGACACTATCAAGACACAGTTGGTTTTAAACAAGAGAGGTTAATAAATGGAAACCAAAAAGGCAAGGATCATCTGTGCACTCCACTGGGGCTCTGTTAACCATTTTGACAGCTTCTGAACAGAAGTACAGCAAGTTCCACCAGAGGGCTCACAACCCCCCGGAGGAGACAAGAAGCCAGCTTACACATCCTGCAAGTATAGAGAGATACAGAGTGTTTTGTTTTCAGAGGGACACAGGGCTGTCCACCCCTGGAGCTGCTCCGGGGTGCACCCCCTGCTCCCAGTTCCACCTGGGTCAGGTCAGATGGACCCAGCATGTTCCCCAGACTGTAGTCTACCCGTATGACACCCCTAACCCCCACCCACCCACACACACACACCATAGAGTTGCTGGCTAGAGTGTCTGCAATGTAGAGCGTCTGCAATGCTGCTATAGTATTGCCCAGGGCAACAGCCAGATGGAAACAGAGCAGCAGGATGGGTCCACACATCAGATGGACAGCTGCTCCACTTCAAGCTGGTGACCTAGGTTTGGCCGGCCCGCTCTGCTGACAGTGCTTCAGAATGTTCCGGAGTGTCATCGGTAGGGCTGCCCTGAAGCTACTGCAGCATGCTCTGCACCTGCTCCACCTACACATCTGATGTGGTACTTTTCAATGAATGGGCCACCCAGAAGTGAAGTGGACTGATGCAGCCAGCACTGGGACAACCTGTCTGTCTAAAAGGACCCACAAAAATCGTTTTGCATATCAATTCTATATGGCACCAACTTGGTATGCATGGGTAACAATAGGTAACAAATTCACAGGAGCTGGGTGGAGCGGTGCTGAGGACTCAATTGGTGTTTGCTGTCCATTTTAGGCTCCATGGTTTGCCACTTTAGGAAAAATAATATTTTGTTGTGAGAGTTGCAGGAATGTTAGCCATATTGACAGAGTAACAAAGCAAGATGCAAGCAGCGATAGCACAGCGGTACCATTTCCTTCAAGTAAACTGCAGACTTAGATTACCGTCAGGCATCTAAGCATCTGTTCTATCAACCCAAATATCTTAATTGCTTTCCCACAGTTCTTACAAAGCATTCCCTTTACTTTATCTACTGCTTTATCCACTAATTCTGTATGAAGTTTTCCCAACACAATTGACTTTCTACCAACTTTAGGATTTTTTATTCTTGGTGCGATTTCCAGCATAATGGGAAATATTAATATCCATTTGGACTGGTGGTAACTGCTGTATACCCAGGATTTTTGGGCCACCAGTGTAAAAACCTTAAATGTGAGTAATAGGTTTCAGAGTTCTGGGTTTGGGTTCCTCACAAGGAAAGGTGGAATAATTTACTGAAAGTTGCTGCCATGTCCTGTAATATGTGTCACTATAAGGATAACCGTCACCAGAAGCCTTATTAAAGGGTCTGGAGTTGTGAAAAAGAAGAATTAAGTATTAATTCCCTTTATGCAGTGGAAACTTGGAATGTCATTACCCAAGCTGGGATGTGGTTATTGTAGTTAACAGTTCCATCCTTGTGAATAATGCTATGGGATCTGTCATGAATTCTAGTTTCCATTCACCATCAACTTTAGAATTAATCTAGCGGTACAAAATCTCTTATTGTCTTGCTGACTCAGAGGCAAGAGATGGAGACAAAGTAGTTCAGGTGTGATCTCTTATTGGACCAACTTCTGCAAGTATGCAATATTCAAGTTACAGAGGGTTCTTCCATAGGCACACAGAGAATCAGAACTGTGGCATTTATCACATGTGAGGAAGGGCCTGGTGTGGTTTGAATACTTGCATACTCTCACCAACAGATAGTGGTCCAATAAGTGAACTGATTTGTCCCCATCTCTTGCATTTGGAAACCACATGACAACCACACTCTCTAAAGAGAAGAGTATCACTTACTGAATCATCAACCCCATTTCTTGCAGTATCCATGGACAAAATGTATTTGAGGAGCAACAGTGGCTATTTTTACATGAGATGTGCCCAAGGAGGTCCACCCGTTCCCCACCCACATGCCCGTCTGAAGGCCAGGTGGGTGCGCACGCACTCCCGTGACCCAGGCACTACCCACTCATGGCATACATGAAAGATCAGGGAAAAATCCAGGATGCTCCACGCAGGGGCATGAGAGGATGGTGCATGGGTAGGGGCACACCCTCATCACCCCCCACCCCACCCATCCGATGCCCCCCACTCACTGGAAGTGTGCGCACTGTTCACGCGGTGCACAAAGCATAAGGAAACAGGAGCTGGGGCAAGGCTTGTATCAGACGTGAGCGCAGGGTGATCCACCCAGCTTATTGGTGCTGCCATCAGACATTTATATGCTGGCTGGCAGCCACCCCAAAAGCTGGGAAACATGGTAAGGGCAGGGACAGACAGGAGGATGGGTGTGGCTAAGTCAGGGAAGGGATGTCTCCTAGGAGGGAATGGCTGGACTCATGGCAGGCTGAGGCAGTAGTGAAGGAGTGTTGGCCACAGCTGCAGAACCTTTAGGGGTGTGGGTTCAGACTTGGCTTCTGACGAACAGGCTATGTGTGATAGCCTCTATTTTGACCAACACACGATGGAAAAAAGAAGAGTCATTAATAATGGCCCAGTTTCCATAGCTGGGCTATAACAAACTCACACATCTTCTGTGGATCAGGCACATTGGGAGTTATATAACCTGAACTTGTTTAGCTTTGACATTTGATGGGAACACAGCAGGAGATGGCACAGTATGGCTTCCAGGCAGATCGTTTAGAAAATATTTTTCATTATATTGCATGTAAAATATCCTCCTTTGTGATGGGAATTTATCCTGATTCATCCATTTATGCAGATGGTTTCATCGTATTTAATTTTCCTTTGTAATTCCTGTGTTTAATTTAATCTACCCTTGGGTACTATGTTAATAAAGCCCATGACATTCGGCACTCCATTTCTAGTACTACAGCACCATGCCAAGAAGTATCACTTTCTAAAGGCAATACTCCTAGAAGAGCCAAGAGGTATATTGCATTACCCAAGAATAATAATTGCAGCCAACTTTTCCAAAGTGTGGACACGGTCATAAACAGATTTTCTTATGGACATTCCCCCCCTTGTTCACAATTACATGTCCTTCTTGTGGCTTCCACAGCATTCACACCCATTTGAAATTAACATGAGGAATATGTTTAATGTAACACAGTTACCAAATCAAAACATGATGGAGTTACCACCAAATGGCTATCTGGCAAATACTCCATGACCTACTGGCAAATGGTCCATTCTTTTGTAGCAATGCATAGGCATCAAATTGAGGACCTCTCCAATAGATAGTGGGGGGGGGGGGTGGTAGGAAATAATTTAGGACTCCTGAACTTTTCTTCTAGTCCTTGCTCTGACACAGACTCATTTTGCACCCTCTGATGCAGTGTTTAATGAAATGGTGCTGCATTTCTCTGGCTGCACAATGTGTGAAATAATATATACTTGCCTAAAGTGCTCTCTGAGTTGGCAAGGTTCAGAATTTCATATACATGGAGAAATGTTTTAAATGTGAAAAAATGTAAAATTAAAAAAAAAGTTTTTAAAAACTCAAATGCAGCAGCTCTTCTCAATTCTTGATCATCAGAGTCTTTTGCAACCTTTCCCCTCTGAAAAATGTCAGTTGTTTTAGGCACAGTCTGCTATACAGTGGATCCCCTCCCCTCTACAGAAACTCTGGGTGAAATCAAATGAGACGATAGCCCATTATAATCCAGGTTCGGTCTGTGCTGCCCCTCACTCAACTCCCACTCACATTTTTAGCGTGTCCATACTAATAAAAGGGCAGCACCCGGCATGTCTTTCATGTGCTTAGGGGAAGCTCCCACTGGCAGCTCGAGTGAGAGCAGAGAGAAGGGCAAGAAGCGATCACTCCTCTGACACTCTAGGATTTCCACCCACGATGGCACACAGACATGTGGGCGCACATTAGCCTGCATTTTCCCACACAGCAGGCTCCACATTCTGAGGCGACAGTGTGAGTGAGAGCTGCTGTTTTAAGGGATGAGCGAACAGAACCGAGTTCGGAAATTCGGTTCGATTTGAAAACCGAGTTCAGTTCGGAAGTTCAGTTCGGTCGACCGAACTATTTGAGTTTGGTCCGAACTCCGAACTTCCAAACAGAGTTTGGAAATTCAAACCCCATTGAACTAACTGGAATATTATCTTATAGGAATGAGCGAACAGAACCGAGTTTGGAAATTCGGTTCGGTTAGAAAACTGAGTTCAGTTCGGAAGTTCGGTTTGGTTGAGCAAACTGGTCGAGTTTGGTCCGAACTTTCAAATCACGTTCACCCATCCCTAGCTGTTTTGGTTTGTGGTGGCCCCATGGCCAGTGGGTGGGGGGGGGATAACTGATAAATGGGCAGGTGGACACCCACCTGGTATGGGCTAATGTGAGCTGATGTCTCATTTGAAAACGCCCTCTGTGTACAAAGCAGGGGCGGCTGGTGGGTTTTGAGGTTGGAGGGGCAGTAAAGTGGGCTGGTGAGCCTAGGGGCGGAGCCAGGGCAATGGTAGGTGGAGTCAGGGCAATGGTAGGCCAGTGGCATGGCATAACCCAGCAGCAAGGAGTTTACAGGGTTAACATTGTATGGACATTACATTACTTAATGCTGGGAATGCTGCTGTGTGAAACACTGCCACCAGGGGATAGAGAACCCTCTTATTGGCAGCACATTTAGCAAGTGAGGATAGAAGTTGGGTGGGGTTTTTGGGTGTGGGTAGGGGGTTTTATGGGATTTTATTGTATTGTTTTGTATTTGTACTATTTTTCTCTTTGTGCTTTTGTTTCTGTAAAGCGCCCTGAGCCTTTGGGGAAGGGCAGGGTATACATTCTGATAAATATAAGCGATTAGGGTCTTGTGCAAGTGTGTAGAGAGGGGATTAATTGGAATTAAATTCACCCCTTAGTCAGGGACCCATGTTCACTGTGGTTTCCCCATTGCTGCTAATGAAGAAAATAGAGTGAACACTGTCCCTGCCCTTAGTCAATTCAAGTTCATATCCCCACATAGACAGAAATTTAGTGAATTGCATCGTTCTCAGCAGAACAATTCCCTGTCTGATTCAAACCTTGGGGCCTCACCACAGACTAGCCACAAGTATCTCTCTTCCTTCCAAACCTGTTTATTAACAAAGAACCTTTACAAACTTCTTGTCACACCTGTGAACAACAAGTGCAGCATTTCCAGCAATTTCATTTAGGCAGGCTATTCAATTCCTGGTTTAAAAGCAGACAGACAAGTCACAACCTTAAACCTCACTTACAAGCAGTTTTAGTAAAGATCCACAGGACACAAAGCTTTTCCCCCAATCTGCGCAGGTTTATTCCAAGGGCCTTATCATCATGCACAGATACATAAAAACCGGAAAACCACACATAAACCAAACCAATCCCACAAGCCCCCAAAGGCATCCAGAGATGCCCCCATGCGCCCCCACCATGTCCCCGTGTGCCTCCCNCCCCCACTCTCCCCACCATGTCCCCGTGTGCCCCCCACCAGTCTCTCCCCATCCACCCCTCCCCCATTCCCAGTCTCTCAAAGTCTGTCCCCATCCACCCGTCTACCCATTCCCCAGTCTCTCCCAGTCTGCCACCACTCCCACATATCCCGATGTGCCCCCACTCTCCCCACCATGTCCCCGTGTGCCCCCCACCAGTCTCTCCCCATCCACCCCTCCCCCATTCCCAGTCTCTCAAAGTCTGTCCCCATCCACCCGTCTACCCATTCCCCAGTCTCTCCCAGTCCAAATTACCCCTCCCTCTCCAGCCCCATTCCATCCCCAGTCTGTCCACCCCCTGGCCCCACAATTTACTCACCTCTGGCTCGCTCCTCAGGCAGTGCCGCAGGATGATCCAGGATCCGTACGCTGCTGTTCAGTTCTTCTTGGGCCTGGGAACTGCTGCGCAGGGCCTTAAGGCTTCCCCTCTCCCAGAGTTGAGTCAAATTTTGAATCATTGGGAGGGAGCAGGGAGGGAGGCCCTCCCTCCCAGTGAGTCAAAATTTGACCAGACTCTGGGAGGGGGAGCCTTAAGGTCCTGTGTGGAAGCTCCCCCCCTCCCCACACAGTAGTCTGACCCGGGTGCCATGCATGGACTTTCAGGCTTCCCTACCCCCTGCAGTGAAATAGTGCCCCTTGCAGCACAATTTCATTGCTGGGTTCCCTTTACGCAGTATGGATGACACTTCTAGCTGCCCATTCCACATAAAAGGTAGAACACCTCTATTTTGTCCCTGAAGGCTTCCTTAGAGGAAGTCTTGGGGGGTGTGTGTGATTCTCATCGGTGGTTGTGTGCATGTGCACACACACAACAGGTGAGAATGTTCTGAGCCAACTTGAAAAATCTTGTTTAGAGGCACTGAACCTTCAGAAGGAAGGTCAGTGCCTCTAAACAAGGTTCTTCGAGATGGCTCCGAACATTCTCACCTGTTGTATACGCGCGCGTGGCCAGGCAGAGGGGAGGTGATTTTTTTTGGGGGGGAAGCACATCGTCAGGGGAGTTCTGGGGCCAGGAGGGGCATTGCCCCTGTCATCCTAGGGAGCGCACTGCCCCTGGTACAAAGATTGCAGAGTAGCAAAGCTGCTATGTGCCATGCTCCTTTGATCTTTTAGCATAGGGCGGAGGGCTTTCATGTGACCCACCTAGCTGCTATACAAGGTTAAATTAGGGCTAAAATTAATATTGGTGGTTAATATCATAGCCAACAGTTTTTCTCAACTTGAAATGTAAGTGTTGAAACAGACAATAGTTGTTATTTGGGCTCATCTTTGCTGGATGTCCATGCTTTGGGGTTATTTCCCCAGTTTTTCAGCTATTCTCCAAAGCTGTAGTCACTGTTGGATAGGGATGTGCATTTCAAGTCTATTTTCTGTTTAACTCAAATGAAATTTTGTAATTTGGTTTAAGGTAGACAGAAAACATCAACAGAAAATCAACAAAATTTTGGTTAGAAATTTCATTTCTGTTTTGTTTGACATTGCCTGCAGTGAGGCTGTGTCAGGCAGAACAAAGTGTATCAATTCAAGCCAAGGTGTGGGGGGGGATAGGGAGAGCATGATTTGCATCTCTGCTGACCTACTGGGATCGCTAAGACATCAAGCAGCACTTGATGCACACAGAGAATTCCTTTCTGTGATAGGACTTTCTTTGCTGGTGTCAGAAGATGAAGTACCCAGCCAGGGGAACTGCGGGGAGGGCAATGTGAAAACCAGAGGTTACACTGCAGCTGATTTGACTGCTGCTAGCTTCAGAGAATTTGGCAGATTCTAATCCTCCATTTAAATATCAGAAATATATAACCTACCCACACAAATCCACTCATTTTTTACTCCAGAGCCTGGTGTTCTGTATCAATTCAAACCAGGGAGAAGGGAAAGATGAGGAGAGCAGATTGGCATCTCTGTTGGCCAACTGGGATTGGTAAGACATCACGCAGCACTTGATCCGCACAGATAATTACTTTCTATGGCCCTTTCCACATGAGATGCCCCCATCCATCTCCATGTAGTTTCACTGAATGGAGATGGGTGGAGGCGCCTGTGTGAATGTCATGGGGGATGGGTGAGGGTGCGTGCCCACTCCTGCGCTACACCCACCTCCACCCATCACTCATCCATTGAGCAATGGGCCCCAATGCCTGATGATCAGCGGGTGGAGGTGGGTGTGCACCCGTGGGAACAGCCGCACACCCACTTCCACCCACTGCAGTCACACACTTATCCACCTGCTGCGGTCCATTTTAAAAGGGCCTGTGAATGTGATAGGGCTTCATTCAGTGCTGCCAGATCTTGGAGTAGCCAACCAGGGGCACTGGAGAAAGGGCACTCTGAAAGCCATAGGGTGAGCTGCAGCTGCTTTGACTGTTTCTAGCTTCAGAGCATTTGGCAGATTCTATTCCTCCTTCATTTCAACATCACACATATATACCTCCTAAACACACTCATATTTCACTTCAGGGCATGCTATTTTTCTGCCCACCCACTACCTGCGACATTCTCTATCTCTTATGCCTGTCAGTTACTTCTCTAATGGATGGGGGTCATGTAAGCATTAGAGTCACCAGTAAGAATGCCCACACACTGCTGCTGCCCACCTCAATATAAGGGAGGGGGGCACCATGCTTACAGATTGAGTCACCTAATGAATGGGACACTTAACAGTTCACAGCAACAGTTTGGGAGTGGAAAAGTGTCAGAGAGCCAACTTAAAACCACTACTTTGGCAAATTGAAGTAATGCAAGGGAATAACCATTGAAATGAATGAAATGCCTTTGCTCACTGAAATGAATGGAAAATGAAATTGTAAACATATAATATATAAAAACAAAATGAAAAAACAACAGAAAAACAAAAATAAAGCAAATGAAATGAAAACAAAAATCTTCCCTCCTGCAGATCCCTACGTTGGAGACAGGATTCTGGGCTCAACAGGCCATTGGCCTGACCCTTTATGGAACTTCTTATGTTCTTATTTCTTATGTTTGATTGTTTCATTTTAGCTATTTGTGTATGTACAGTAGCCAAAATTAAGTGCCCACACAACCAAAAACCAAATAAGCAAAGAGACAGAAACTGGGGGGGAGGAGGGGGGGGGAGGGGATGACATGCAAATACCTGTTTCAGTCACTGACATTATTCACATGGATTCCTGAAAATCTAAATATCTGTGAATGCAAACCCACTATTTGGCTCAGCACTAGGTTAAAAAGGAACCTTCAGACTTCTCTGACCTAATTGTGTCTAGCTCTTATGCAATGTTGTTCATCCATGGCTCACAAAGCACTTAGAAATGTGGATAAATATAATTGCCCTCATTTTAGAGGTGGGGCAGCATAGACACAGCTACTTATTCATGTCTAAGAAAATGCAAGGGCATAGCTATAATAGGGACAGGGAACATTTTTGTTTTCATTTTCTGTTTGATTTTTTTTTCTGTTTTGTTTCTTGTTTCATTTTTATTTCATTTATGTTTAAATTTTAATTTCCCATTTATTTCAATGGGAACTCAACTGCATGGCTTTGCTAGGCAATAGGGGAATGCTGTGTGATCTAAAACACACATGGGGCAGCAGAGGAACACTAGAAGGGATGGGGATAGGCTGATGCTCTTCTGCCCATCCACAGCCTGCTACAGTCAATGGCCATTTTTACACGAGACCCACCCACACAAGTCCACTCATCCCCCATCCACCCAAACGCCCATCTGAAGGTGGCATGCGGGGGTTGGGGGTGGGGGTGGGACAGGCAAAAAGATGCATGGGTAGGAGCGCACACCCATCCCCAGCCTGTTTAATATTTCCCCCTCACCAGACGTGCCCCCCCCAAAGCAATGCAAACGGGCCTGTCCCCCCAGCCATCCCCATTTTAAAAATGGCCACTGTCTCCCTCACTCCTTCCCACCAGGTACTTCTCTAATGGATGGGGGGGTCACTTAAAGTAGATTTAGTAGGATTATACAGACAGGAGGTTTAAATTATTTGGCAATCAAGGAAGAATAATTTTGCAAAACACTCTGAAGAACCAGAAGCTAGCAGCAGACAAGCAGCTTCAACCAGCCAGCCTCTCGTGATAACAGCTGCCCTCCCCACAGTGGCTCCAATCTGATGCCCCATGGATGCCATGTGGAGCCATGCGCATGGTTTCTGCGAGGCACAGTGTGCCCACAATGGGGATCCATGGGGCATCGGATTGGAGCCACCGACTCTGGTTGGCTACTCCAAGTTCTGGCATCACTAAATGAAGACCTATCACAGAAATTCTCTTTTTGTGTCAAGTGCTGTGTGATGTCTTATCAATCCCAAATGGCCAGCAGAGATGTCAATCATGCTCTCCCATCCCCCACCCCCCAGTTTGAATTGAAACTGTAGGGCCAATGCCATGCCCTTCACAAGTTTCACACAAGCCCATTGCAGGGACATTGTGCCACACTGGACCTGCACACATTCTGTGCACAAGGGATATGGGATCATAACCACTGTTTCTTTTGCTTGATGCAGCCTCACTGCAGGCACTGTCAGGGAAAACAAACAAAGTTTAAAAGAAATGTCATTGGTTTTTTTATTCTGTTTATGTTTTCTGTTTACCTTAAACAAAATTACAAATTTTTCGTTTGAGTTAAACAGAAAACATAAATGAAATGTAACCCCCCCCCAACTGGGCCCCATAAACCTAGAGGACTCATCGTCCCCGGACAATCTGCATCCTCTGCCACTTTCTGAGGGGCCAAGGGGCCCTCATTTCATCTCTGCACCAGGACCCATGCCAGCCTAGCTGCAACCCTGTGGAAATGGGTAACTTGGGGGTCACACAGCAGTCAGTAGCAGAGCCATAAAGAAACTCCAGATCTCTCGACACCCAGTCCTGTGCCAGGTACACCGAATCAGCTTAACTCTCAGCAAGAATGGATTTTCCACACAATGCACAATTAACCTGTGGAACTCATTACTTAGGTATGTTGCAAAATCTAGTAGTATAAATTTCTTCAGAAAAGGATAAGTTCATGGAGAAGAGATCCATGAATGGCATTATTTGTTATGGAGATGCTGCCATATATGTAGGGAATGGATCACTCCATCTATGCCCAGTTTTTTAATACACTTCCTTTCACTGATCCAGTGCTAGCCACTGTCAAAGACAGGATACTGAGTTAGATGATCTATTGGTTTGACTCAATATGGCAATTCTTATGTTTTTAAAAAATTTCCAGGCACCAATGGTGAATCAGCCCTAAGGTTGAGGCAGTACAAAGATATCTTTGAACTTTCCCTCTTAGGCTGCACTGAACACTCCTGAGCTGTAACTGAGGGCTCTGCCTCTACTTGTTAATGACAAGTATGATGATAAATGACACCAAAATTGATATAATAATGCAACAGATAGGGGCACCTTTGTAAGGGTGCACTATTAAACTCTTATTTCCTTTTCTTATCCATACTTGTTTATTTTTACAAGCACATAATAAAACAATTGTAATTCTTATTGCCAAAGTTTTATCATGAATTTCATCACTGTAATTTCATTCTCACTTTTGAAAAATATACTTATAAAGACTTAAGGTAGTGAAGTAAATATGTGTTTTTATATTTGCTAATATCTACATCTGAAGCAGATATGTGCATAGCCATTTATTCAGTTTGTTCAATTTATTTGGTGATTCAGTTCAGTGATTCAGTTATTTGGTTACTTCATTTTGGCACTGTTTAGCACCATTTCCCATGTGCAATAAACCAAATAACTGAATCAAGTAAACAAAATACCAAAATAACATAAGTAACCAGGTAAACCAAATAAACTCACCAACCAAACCAAAATATCTGAAGCAGATGTCAGTGGTGGCTAGTGGGTTCTAAGGCTGGTGGGGTAGAGGGCGGGGCCAGAAGTAGGCAGGGCTAGGCCAACAGTAGGTGGAGCCAACAGAGGGCAGAACCAAACCAACGGTAGACAGAGCCAGGGCAATAGTACGTGGAGCCAACCGGAATTTTAAATTTAATATGGAATTATACAGCCTCAGTTCCCCATCTGTACAAATATTTTGTAAAAAAAATGGAAGTGTGTGTTTTTCTCTCTGTCTGGGGCACTGGGCAGTGCCAGCATTAAAATTTTACACGTATATGATAAATGAAATAGAAGAAAGCACCAGCCAGATACATTGCTGGTGCTACGTAAATGCTTAATAATTATATGCAAACAATTTTAAAAAAAACAAACATACTAAATACAGATCTTGGACTCAAGGCAAGGGCTTATTAAACTGAAACCAAATACACCCTCACTTAAACACAACCTAAACCACAACCAAAGACCACCTACACATAACAAACTAGCCAAGAACTCAAGTAGCAAACTCTCATCCTCCCAGCTCCTTTTCCTCACCAGCCTAGCACCTCCAAGGGTTTCCAATGCACTCCATATACAAACATTTTCACAGTTCTTGGGCCATTTTAAAATGTAGCAAATATTCAGGAGAAAAAGATAAACCCTTCTATCAATCCTCCCCCCCTTAATTTTTTTTAAAAAAAGACAAAGAAGATGAAAAACAGCAAATGGGGTCTTTTTAAATAAGAGGAGGCAGCACAGCCATGCCCAGTTCCAGCTGGGTCCACAAAATTACCTCTGTATACCGGGGGGGGGAGGGGGGGAAGCAGTGTCACTGCCTCCAAACACACAGCAAGCAAAGTAAACCATCTTAACTCAAGCTTGTTCAACAAAGACCCTATTTACACAGGTGGTACCCATGCATGAACACCCAGGTGGGTGGAGGTGCAGGGGTGCATACCCCTGCAAGCATGCATGCACACCCACCTCCACCAATCACACACGTATGGAGCAACTGGTGAAAACAGTAAGTGCTCTATGTGTGTAGATGGGTGTGCAACCATCTACACACCACACACACACCAACATGAACACCAATTCCTCCTTCCCCTCATGATCATTTAAAAAGTTCCAAACAAAACCACAACCAAAACACATAGAAAGTGCAGAAAAACCCAACACTATTATGTGAAGTTCAAAATTTCACACCATAAATATAGCATGGGCTCCCCCCCCTGACCCTAACCATGCTGGATGTTGCACAGTTCTGCTGCAGGGTAAAAGCCAGCTGCTACAGCCATCCAGGCAAAGCAGGGTAGAATAGCAATTAACCAGTATGTGGCCTTCTTGCTCACAGGGAAATAAAAGCCATATCCCAGCTACACCAAACTGCAAAGGGACAATTTTAAAATGCACTGCATCTAGAGGGTGGGTAGAAGCCCCCCCACCAATCTACACTCCCCTTAAACTTCAAAATCAGACAATATAAGGTGGAAACAGCAAGGTAACCAGACCCAGACTAGGGGTCCATCATTGAAAAGAGACTCTAAGCCACAGAAAACAAACAGAAGATCTCCGCCCTCTGCATGTCGAGTGGCAATTAAAAGGCAAACCAACCATACATGAACCATACATGAAGATGCAAACCAACCATACATGATACAACCAAGCATACATGATTTCTCCCACCACAGGCACCAGATAGGCCACAACCAAAACACATGGAAAAGGAACGAAAACCCAACAATATCATACAAAGTCCTAAAATGCACACCAAAAATGCAGCACATGGTATTCCCCACAAGACCCCAAACCAACAACCATGTTGTGAACAGTTCTGATGCAGGGCAAATGCAAAAGCCATCTGTGGCACCCAGGCAGGGTAGAGTACACTAACCATTAGCCAAGCTAACATGTGGTCTTCTTGCAGAAAAGCACCACATTCCACATTCCCACCCACACTGCAAGGGTGCCATTTTAAAATGCAGGGAAAACGTAAGGGGAAAAAAAGAGAAATCCTCCTTCCACCAATCCCCCTCCCCTTTAAAATTAGAAAAAAGACAGTTAGGATGGAAAACAGCAAAGGGATCATTGTAAAGACCAGTATCTATGCCCAGCCCAGTTGGCCTCACCAAATTGCCTCTGTATGCCTGGGAGATGAGAGGATAAGCAGTGCATGCAAACACACACTGTTGAGCGACAATGTAAAATCTGAATTTAAGATTGTTCAACCAATAAAAACACAACGAAGCACATGGAAAAGGCACAAAAACTCAACAATATTTGGTGAAGTCCTAGAATGCACACCATAAATGAAGCATGGGGTTCAAGACCACAACCATGCTGTACAGTTCTGCAGGGTAAAAGCCAACTGCTAAAGCCAGGTAGGGTAGAATAGTCAAGCCATTACCCCCAACGTGTGGCCTTCCTTCAGGAAAAAAAAGCCATATCCCCATCTACACCAAAATCAGCTGCAAAGGGACCATTTTAAAATGCACTTCAACAAAAATTCAAGAGAAAAAAAGAGAAAAACCCTCCAATAAAAATTAGAAAGCAGACAATATAGGGTGTAAAACAGCAAAAGGACAAGGTCCATGGCCAAACTGGCCATTTTAACGAAGAGTCAGAGGCAGCTCAGGCTCATCCAAGCCCGGTTGGGCCCACAAAATTGCCTCTGCCCTGCCTGCAAAAATTCTGCAATGCAAGCCCGGCAAGGGGTGGGGGGGAGAAAATGAGATTTTTAAGCAGTTGAATTTGGATCAGGTCAGGGGATGAGACAGGGCAGGGGAAATTTCCAGAAGCTGCTCAGAATGAATGAATGAAGAGGGAAATTGATTCATACAAAATGAATCCATTATTTTATCACCCACAAATTTGCCCTTGCCCTAAATTGTGCAATGTATGCCCGGGTGGGGTGGGTGAGTGGAGACAAAATTTGAATTTTAAGCATTTGAACTGGGATCTGGCCAGTGGATGAGACAGGGCAGGGCCCAGGGGAATTTTTGTCTTCTTACTGGTTTTCTTCTGGAAGTAGCTACAGAGCTCAGATTAAGGACACCTTCTTCCCTGTCTCAAATTCAGGCACATGGCCGGCCATGCAGCCTGAGCGAGTCCCAAGGCTCCACCTGCCTCAGCCTGCTCTGACCCCTTCTGCCGAATACCTGTTGCCTCCCCTCAGCTTCTCCCACAGGCTTCACTCCCTCTCTCAACCCACTCACCCTCCCACAGTGACTCTGCCTATAAGCCTGGCTCCCACTCTACCCCCACTTCCACCCCCTCAGGCCAAGGCTCCAGGAGGAATGCATTACTGCCCAAATTAAGGGTGGTTTTTTTTTTGCTGAGTTGAACTCCGTCTGGGGACCACAAACCCCTACTCCTGCCCTGCCCCCTTCTTGGGACAGAGTTGTGCTACATAGATACCCACAGCATGCTCTGTCTCTTGTGGTGGCCCTGCCTGTTAGCCCTGCCCCTTTCCCATGATTGGCTCTTTGGTGGCTGTGGGTTGGCTTGAAAAAGCAAGCACATGATGACAGTGCTTACTCCACCTCCTCCTTCTTCTTTGCGCTGTACGTGCCAGCCAGGGAGGAGGGAGCCTAGTCTTCTGGTTTAACTTCTTAAAGTGGACCTGCAACTTGTGAGTTTGGGCACAATCACAATAGGTGCAGGCTGAGGCACTGCATCTAAACTTGCAGTGCCACTATCACTGCGTGTGCACCAGAAGTTGATTATTCCCCAATGCTGGAAAACATGGCAGCTACCAAGCTAGAAAGAATGGGAAATGTCTCAGTGAGCCTCACGGACAATGCAGCATCCAGGAAAGTAGGAAATGGCATGAGTGAACCCTGGCTGCCTCGGGGGGGAGGGGCATTGCCAGCCAGCCAGCCACCCATTAACAGAAACCACCACATATTCAAAGGAAGCAAGTCAAATATCCTGTCTAGTGGATTTGGTTTGAAATGATAGAATTAAAAAAATAATATATTTTATTTGAATATTTGTTCAACCTCCACCTTAAAGTAACTCAAAAAATTATTGAGCTTCTTCACAAAAACCAAACTATAGTTGAGGGCAGCTGGAGAATGTCTCTCCTGAATCAACAATTCCCTTTTAAAGCAGTTCCAAAGTGATTCCGTTCATCCATGAAACTGCTCACGGGTTGGTTGGTTGGTTGGTTTTTTAGCTCTGCTATGCCATTTCACTTTCATAACATTGTCAGAGCATATGGTCCTCAGAGCCGCGCTCTGTGACTTATAGAAGGAGGTGTTATGTTAGAAGGGCGAGCTCTTATATACAGCAGCATAAAGCTCAAGGCTGGATCCCAGTGGTAGCAAGGTAAATAATTCTGGTCGACAATTTCCAGTTAATAGGATTTCTTTTTGATTTTTTTTTTTAACTGCAGGACCCTGATGTGTATTAGATATTTGCAGCTATATGGTCAAATAAAAACCTCAATTCCACCACTGCTTTGTTGAATCATAAAAATTAAATAAATAAGTAAATCTTGTAATAGAGAAGTGCAAGTGAAGAGTCTCTCTTGCAGTATTATATAAAGTCATTTATGAGAATCTCTGTTGCACCTTGTGTGCCATTTATTACTCAGCTGGTGCTGATGTAGAAGATCCATGGAAATTAGCCCTCTGTGTCTCAACATATTCATTTACATTTCGTGTATACATTATTTAGGAAAGGTTGCACGTCCACTCTGCCTTACTCTGCTCTGGGGTCCTCCTGGAATCTTACCTCAACTTCCTTTGCTTCTCGCTTGAACAGGGTATTTTAACAATGAATATCATTCTGAAAACAACAGCGCTACCCAGACTGAGGCCTTTATGCTGTCATTTTTATTATCATGTCCCCTTTTGTCTGAATGGATGTTGACAAGGCCTGAAGGCCCTCAGACCCCATCCATTTAGATGGGATTGGCTTTGTGCAGTGCATTTCCATTAAAAACACTCTGGCTGTAGAATCACATGCTGTTTCTTGACACAAGAGGAATATTATTCTAAGCCAAACATAAACTGAAAGATTAGCTTTTTTGCTTTTGTTATTTTCTTGCATTTTACTTTACAGTCAATAGTTTCCAAAAAGCACAATTGATGTTGCTGAAAGTCTTGAAATGAGAGATATGCAAAGCATTTGCGGAATATTGTCAGAACTGAACTGAGATATTAAAACAAATGGGTGCAGTTTAGTGTCATTCTTTCTATGAAATTCAATAGAGCTCCATACCCCGTGACATTCATGTTTCATTACAGGCTCATATGAGGTCCATTTTCCAAGGCTTCTGGAGAAGCAGAGGACATGTAATATGCAGGCAGATTACATAAACATCAACACGCACTGCCTCAGATATTTTTAGCTTGTGTGAATCAGTATGATTCACTGTTTACACCAGCTGAGGATCCGGTCCAAAGCTTCCATATATTGCCATTTCATTTTGGAGTATCTCAAACATTGCATGGTAAATTCAGTTTAAAGAAATCATTTTCCTATTAGCAGCTGCAATTAAGGTGAGATTCTGCCGCCTACAACTATCATCACCTTACTCTATGAGACAGTTCCAGAAAAATCACTAGAGCTACTAAAAAACATCCCACTCCTTCGAGCACTCAGTCAGTACAAGCCCCACTTGGTAGTGTAAAATCACTTTGTGTAGCACGCGAGCTAATGCAGCCTCGTAGACATGATGGGTGAAAACAGACAACTTCACTTTAACATCGCCTTAACATTTCTTATGCATGTTGCAGGGCTGTATTGGTACCCTATGCAACCCTGAAACATGCATAAGAAATGTTAAAGTGGTGTTAAAGTGGAATTAGCGTTATGTCTGTGTTTGCCCAAAGTTTTAGACTTGTGTCTGAGAGATCAGGGTTCAAATCTCATCATAGCCAATTTAGCTATGAATTCACTAGGTGGCCTTTAGCAGTGCTCTGTGGCTAAAAAAAGTAATGATGGCGTCACGGTGGTGGCCAGACCCAGCCCAGGACAGGAAGCTGTGGCAGACAAGTTCTGGACTGGGCCAGGGCACCAAACACACATGCCTGTCGCCAGAGCACCAGGGAGTTTGGAGAGCACGCTGAACATTTGGCTGGCCCCTACCCCACACTGTGCCCAGTGTCCTGCCCCCTTCCATGACAGGCAGCCATGGCAACCAATGATGGTCAGCCATGGCAGCTAGGCATGACACACTCAGGCCAGCATGCTGTCTCAGGAATAGATGTGATAGCCTGCTGTGGCCCACTTCAGCTCAGGCTGTGACCTTGAAGGTTTTCCAAGGTCTGATCCTAGACTAGCCACCTACACAGCCCAAGGCAATCCCAGGCCAACATATGGCAGCTAGGGATGGGTGAACAGATCGCAGTTTGGGTTTGGCCATTTGGTTCGGCCGTTCAGTTCATTCGTCAGGTTTGGGTTCAGCCGTTTGGTTCGGCCATTCGGTTCGGGTTCGGCCGTTCGAAAAAAAGTATTGCGAGAGCACGATCGCGCTGGAAACTGGAAATTCAAGTGCGTGTGGAGCTGTGTGGCAAGTGAGTGTGTGTTTGGCTGGGTGGCTGTTTGTTTTGTGTGTTTTGGCTGTGTTTGGGTTGGGTTTGGCTGTGCTGTTTGACTGGTTGGTGAGTATTGGTGTGTGTTGTGGGTGACTGTGTTTTGGCTGAGTGTGATTTAAAAAAAATTAAATAATGAAGGCTGCAGTGCTGATTCACCAGCTGGGGGCCACCTTTCCGCTTGAGGAGGAGGAGGAGGTTGCTGCCCCTAGATCTCCGGTGGTGGTGCCCAGCTCCCTGGATAAGGAGGAAGCGGTGGACTCAGGAGGTGCTGCCAGGTTTGTAAACTTTTTTTTTTACTTTGAGGACAAGAAAGGCTCTATCCGTTAGAGCGAGCTCAATGGTGTGCGGGTGGGTGCATGGGTGGTGGACATCAGTCAGGCACAAACAGTGGGCATCAGTGGGTGACAGTGAATGTATGCCACAGAGAGAGGGTACTGTAGTGTGGGGGGCTCTGGCACGAGCAGCACCCCCACCCAAACATGTGCCAGGCTAGCAAGGGTCTCCACTCTCCAGTTGCCATCCCATTCCCTATGCACCACCAAATAAGGGCAGGGTCTTTCTAGCCAGGGTCACATCTCCCATCACCATCCCTAGCACCCCAAGGAGGGCATAATTTGCACGTGCCAGCCAGGGCCTTTCTAGTTGCAACCCCTAGCATCCCTGGGAGGACAGGATTTGCACGTGCCAGCCAGCCAGGGTCTCTCAATTGCCATCCCAAACACTCCAGGGAGCGCAGGATTTGCATGTGCCAGCCAGGGTCTTCCTAGTTGCAACCCCTAGCATCACCTAGCACCCCAGAGAGGGCAGGGTTTGCACGTGCCAGCCAGGGTCTCTCCATTGCCATCCCAAGCACCCTAGAGAGCGCAGGATTTGCACGTGCCAGAAAGGGCCTTCCTAGTTGCAACCTCTAGCATCCCCTAGAACCCCTGGGAGGGCAGGATTTGCACATGCTTTCTAGTTGCAATTCCTAGCACCCCAAGGAGGGAGGACTAGAGGCATCATCATCATAAATGCATGATATTACTTTGCTGTTCTTAATGTGTTCCCATTTCAGAGAGGAATCGGATGCCGGCCCCAGCGGTGCTGCCAGGCCAAGGAGGACCCCTAGGTGGAGATTGCCACTGCCAGTGACACCCCCAGACATTCGGCGTCGGAAGTCGGATGTCTGGAGGATTTATGACAAGGGTGACAGAATCACCACATGCAAGGTATGGCACGGGGACTGGAACAACAGAAAATGAATTGCCCTATGACCTGACTGGTTAGGAACAGAAGTCCCCTGCAGAGAGAGATTCGCCACCCAATCCACTCATTTGTGGAGACAGAATGCAGGCAGGGCTTGACAGACCATTGGTCTGACACAGTATGGCACTTCTTATGTTCCTATCTTTTTCTGCTCTTTTTAGCACTGCAAGAAAAGATTCCACCATCAGAGGACAGGGACCACATCGGGGCTCATCACCCACATCGAGCACACTCATGGCCTGAGAGTGAGGTGCCAGGTGGAGGAGTCTGGTGTGGCCGTGGAGCCTCAGCGCCAGAAGAAGGGGGAAAGGCAACCCACAAACGACAGCATGTAAGCCCTCCTCCCCCTCCAGTCCCGATGTGGAGACCCCTGGTACTGGGAGAATGCAGAGGCCAAGGCCTTTCAGGCCCAGTTGGAGCAGCCCACCCGGGACTTTCTTTTGAATGTTTGCTTTTGGTTTTTAGAATGTTGTTGTTGTTGTTTTGTTGTTATGTAAATAGTTTTAATAAAAGTTGTATTTCTTGTTACGAGCTTCATTTGACCTGTCCAATCTTTTATCCCTATGTGCTGAAGTTCTGGCTGGCAAGTGGCAGAATTTCATACAGCTTGTCGATCCCTACCAGCAGCACCTGCCACCCCATGTAGTGTAGTTATTAACTCAAAGATGTGCTGTGCCAGCAGCAGAGTCTCAACTAGCAGACAGCCCCCCAGGAGGTGCAGGACTTGTGTTTGTGTGGGTGGGTGTGACAGAGAGAAAGAGAGAGAGGTTCCTTGGCAGAGGGCAGCAGGAGCTGGTGGTCAGAGGGGCTTTTATTTTCAGGAGCTTCAGCAGGCATCTGCGGGTGGGTGTGGAGGAGTAGGCTTTTGGGTGGGAGGGGGGCAGGCTGGCGTGCGGTCACCGGGCTTCTGGATGCAATGGAATGGAATGCAGCCCCCAGTGACTGGAATGATGGTCCCAGAATTTAGTTGATGGTTCCTGGGACGGGCGGGCATGACTTATTCAGGGATAGTGGAATGACAGCCTAAAGCCTATGGTGTACATTTCATTTGATCAACCGAAGGTGGTAGCAGCAGGTACAGGAATGTACACAGGCAGGCAGGCAGGCACATAAAAAACGTGTGTTATATTCCATCTCATTATGGTAGGTTTGCTGCATGCTGGATGTGGGCAATGGGCATTGGGGGCATGAGCACAGATGGGAGTTCTTTCTGGTTCTGGCAGGTGGCAGCCAGGGTAACTGGATACACCTACCTCTCCCCCTCTAACCCCCATCTCTCTCGTTCTAGCTGGGAACCTCTCTCTATCTCTATCTCTCTGGCCATATATGCAGGTGACAGCATGGGTGGGATCGTGTCTGTCTCTTCTTCAAGAAGTGTGTGGACTTTCTCTCTCTCTCTCTTTTATTTTTTTCTCTCTCTGTCTCTTGGCAGCAACCTGGGTGGGCAGACAGGCACCTTGGCATGAGAGGCAGGAAGGCAGGCTGAGTCAGGCTTTGAGCTTGGCAGCAACCTGGGGTACAGAACCCTTGGCACAGATAGCATATAGGCCTGGGGGACATTGGCAGCAGCTGTTTCTTGATGCCATGGCATCATGACACAGACAGGATATAGACCTGGCCTGGGGGCCATTGGCACTGGAAGAAGCGGACATTGGTGGCCATGGTACAGAACCCTTGGCACAGACAGCATATACGCCAAGGCCTGGGGGTCATCCCCATGAGCAGAATGACGGGAAATGGGAGGAGGTCTAGAGACAGGTGAGACAGGAAAGCAAGTAAAACTCCCCACCCACACCTAGTCACCTACCTAAATACCAACATACTAAATAACTGTGACAGAGACAGAAACATATGGGTATAATGTCACGTGACCAATTCCCCTCACCCCCAATTGTCACCCATTGGCATGACTTTGCTAATCTTCATGCCTTGCATGACATACGTTATTGACAGCCCCATGCATGGGAGCCATCAGCACCTTAAAGTCCAAGAGCATTGAGGTCCAGGCTAAGAATGATGAGGGGACAGGGGTAAGGGGGCTGGGCAGGGGAAGGTGCCTGCTGGCTGGAGAGGGTGGAAGTTCCCTGGCACTTTTTTGGTAACCATGGCAAAACCACAGCACAAGGATCGTGGACTGAAGGAGAAGTTGTTGTTGTTGTTTTTTATTTAAAAAAATATTCGTGCTGTTATCTTTTATTGAGCAAATTTTCTAATTGCCAATAGGATTAGGCTGGATTCTTGCTTTTTGCATTCTCGGCTATTTATCTCCCTTCCAGGGGAAAAGAAAACCTGCTTCAGATTATCCAAGAGTCCATACACTGAACCTGTTTAACAGACTTTTAATCTCAGTACAGTTGAGGGAACATCAATGAAGGAGGGCACATCTGGAGGGTCACTCCTCCCACTGCAGATATGGGCAGGGAACAGATGAGGAACATGAAATCACAAACAATGATCAACTCTAAATACATCATGGGTTTGGTCCAAAAACATTTAAACATAATTAATCCAATTACTGCAAACAGCTTCTCTGAGTAAGGTTAAGATATTGCATTTGTAGTGTTTTTTTGCTTTTCCCTTCAGTGAACCAGCGGAGACTGCTTGAGAGAGATCAGCACCGAGCGCATGCGGGACACATCTTTTGCCTGCTTACTAGAGTTGAGGTTAAAGTCACAGAGCCGAGCCATACGTTCCCACTCAGTGCCTAGAGAGATTTCTTCAGCATCATTCACAAAGGCCCTGTTGTTGACTTTTGTTTTCTGTAGCTGTTCATCTTGCTTTGCATACCATTCCTCCAACTCCTTTTTTGCTTTCTCTTTCCATTCTGCTTCTTGTTTTCGAGAGTTAGCATCAAGTACTTCCAAGCGTTCCAGTTGTTCTTCCCTCCATTTACGGATACTCTCTGGTTCCGACTGCAGTCGATCAACTTGTGAAATAGCGGCATAACAGTCTGTTGGACCATTGCTCTCTTGATAGATTTCTCCATTCATCACCCCATCAATGGTATCATCCTCGTCCTGTTGCTGCAGCGCCGATGGCACATCCTCGCTCTCCAGGATGCTGTAGCCCTCGTCATTCTCAATGCCCACAATCTCGCTCTCCTGCTGAGTGAGGAAGGCAGCAGCCAGATCCTCCTTGCCGCCGCTCAGCGTCCCATTCCCTGCAGCCGCCGGGGGTTGCATCTGGGTGGGTGGGTGGGACGCTGAAGAGATTGAATTCCACGATAGAGGATAATGGGGGGGAGGGGCGACCAACGGACACAGAGCGCGAGAGGTAACGGCCGTGAGGCCCAGAAACAGACCGAACTGCAAGCGACTTCCGGCCTCAGCTACTCTGAAGGAGAAGTTTAAGATTCTTTTAGGATTGAGATCATCCTGGGCGAGCTCCAAATCGTCAGAAGGCAAGAAAACTGAGTACATCATCACTGCGGAAATTCTCAAGGAACTCAGCATTGAATGCAGGTTGAACAACCGGATATGTGCCATCGGTCAAACCTGCAAAGTGGAGAGGATTCGGAATGTGATCTGTAGGGATGTGCAAACATGAACAGTCGATCCTAAGAGATAGGTAAGCGTTGTTGCGAAGGGACGGACGATCACCGATAGCCTCCATTTACCGCAGCCAATTGAAAGGGAGTCGGGTACAGGATCTCCCATTATGCCCCATCATAATGTTCACCCAGCCCCTGCCTGCCGGCGCACTCATCCGAGCTATTGCAGTCTACAACATTGAGGAGCAAATGGCTGGCGTGCAATACCAGCAGCAGCAGGAGACATTGGGTTGCTGGGACAGAACCCGTGGCACAGCAGACAGCAGCAGCAGGATTGACAATGCCCTGTGAGAAGAATGAGTCTCAGATTCTTGATGAACTGGAATGACAGCCGTCTCTCCCTGTAACGTAGGCCCCAGGACCATGATGGTGGGTCCTGGGGCTGGAGTGGCTGATTTGTTTCTTGGTGTGGTGGAATGACAGCACCTCTGTGCGAGTAATGATGGCCCCAGACCCATCACAGTGGGTCCTGAAGCTAGAGTGGCAGCTGGTAGATATTGGCCACAGCCCTCCCTGCCAGTAATGTAGGCCCCAGGACCCTGACAGTGAGTCGAGGGGCTGGAGTGGCTGCTTCTTGCTGTAGTTGAAAATGGGTTATCTGTGCGAGGAATGATGGCCCTGGACCCATCACGGTGGGTCGTGGGACTAGAGTGGCAGTGTGTAGATATTGGCCACAGCCTTCCCTGCCAGTAACATAAGCCCCAGGACCCTGGCGGTGGGTCCCAGGACTGGAATGACTGTTTCTCGGTGTGGTGGAATGACATAGTCTCTGTGCGAGGAACGATGGTCCCAGACCCATCATGGTGGGTCCTGGGGATAAGGTGGCAATGTGTAGATATTGGCCATAGCCCTCCCTGCCTGTAACTGCATGTCATGAGAGGCAGTACGGCTGGGCAGGCAGGCTTGGGCAGGCTTTTAGCTAGACAACCTGGGTGGGAAGACAGGCACCTTGACATGGGAGGCAGGACTGATGCATGCTTTAAGCTTGGCAGCAAGCAGGGTGGGCAGACAGGCTGCGTTGCACGAGGGCAGATGGGGACATTGGCAGCAGGGCAATCAGATAGGCTAGCAAAGACTGTGCAGTGTGAGAGAGCGAGAGCCAGTCAGCGTTACATAGGCGGGCCGAGAGCTTGTAGCTATAGGTCGGCTGGCAGGCTCACAGTTTGTTTCCCAATGCCACCCTGCACCATGAGGTCAGTCATATAAGGTGGCCAAGTCCATCTAGTATATGAGAGAGAGAGAGAGAGAGAGAGAGAGAGAGAGAGGCAGGGTGGGTGCCAGGCATTGGGAGGGAGGGAGAGCACCTCAGAAGCATAGAAGCAGTAGCCTTAGCCCAGATTGAGGAGGAGGAGCCTCGTCCCAATTGCCCCTTGCATGGTATGACGTGTGTCACTGCACCATCACTCCTTGTCCAAGGGCAGCTCAAGGAATCCCAGCAGCAGAAGGTTCACCTTTAGGAACAACTGCTCCACCAATTTGGCCCCCAGTCTCAGGCAGTGCGGGGAGTAAATGTCCCCTGCCACAGAGAACACCCGATCTCTGGGGACACTGGTTGGTGGGCAGGACAATAATCCCCTGACAACTTTGGACAGGGCCTGCCACATGTCAGTCTTGCTGGCCCAATAGGCCAAGGGATCGCTTCTGGGATCGATGCATGGCTCCTCGTCCAGGTAGGTCTCAACTGATGCTGAGACGCCGTTGTATTCCCTCTCGTAGCTGTTCCTGGGCACCACCACCTCCACTGCCCTCAGCCATGCTGTCTGCCCTTTTGTGCTGGGCCCCACGCCCTCCAGACTGAGCTGCGCAGATGAGGAACTGCTGTAATTGGGGTGCTGCTGCTTCTGCTGATCCTGCTGCTTCTACCGCTAGGCCTGGAGGCAGGGATAGACCCAGCTGACTGAAAGGGGTGGCTTCTCCCACTCCCACCATCCCCAGGGGCATCCTGCTGCTGCTGCCACGCACTCTCAAGAGCCCGCTCTGCCTTCCGGACCCTCCCCATAAGATCATCCTTCCAGAGGCCATAGAGGGATAACTTGCATGCCACACTGCCCTTGACCCTGGGGTCCAGCATTGTTACCAAAACATATTTTCCCCACAGCAGGAGCTCATCAAACCTCGTCTTCAGGCTTGTCTTGAGCTTCTGCACCAGCCCAGCCACCTCAGCCCCCAGCTTCTTGCCCCGAGGGCTGCAATCCTGCCCCTGCAGAAGCTCCTCAAGACTCCGGTGGAGACTCTGGACCAGAGGGGTCACCTGGCTGATTGTGGCAGTGGAGGAGCTGATGGTCTCCGTCACTTCCAGGAATGGTCACAGAACGAAGACCATCTGGGAGAGGATCTCCCATTCTGCCCCATTAAAGCCTAACTGAGCCCTGCTGTCTGTGTACAATTGCACCTGATGCAAAACGTGTTTCTGCTCCACAAACCGCTCAAGCATCAGGAATGTGGAATTCCACCTGGTGGAGACATCCTGCACCAGCTGGTGCACTGGGTGGTCTTGCTCTGCCTGCTTGGCCCTGAGGAGTTTGCTGCCCTTCACGCTGTGATTAAAGAACCTAGCCAGCTCCCTCCACCACTGGATCAGGGATCTAAGGGTGCCTTCCCTAATCCCCTCATCCCCCAAACCCAGACCGTCCGTGACCACTAGGTGGAGGGTGTGTGCGGCACAAGGGATGCTCGTGAAACCCCCATCGTGGACTGCCTTGAGTATATTGGCCACATTATCGGTCACCACACACCCAGGGGTGAACGGTGCACCTGGTGTGACCCACTCCTCCACCACAGCGTTCAGGTCTGCCTCTATGTTCCTGGCAGTGTGGGGCAGTCCATGACTTTTGCCTAAAGCAGGGCCCACCTATACCCTGCTTCAGGACCCCACACGCCACTGTCAAATGCTGACTCTGGGTTCTGACACCAGTGTGCCGTCACCACCAGGTACGCGTGCTGGGCATTCCGGCTGGACCACAGGTCAGTGGTGAAATGGACAGTGGTACCCCCAGCCCCTGCCAGCTGCTCTTTCAACCGCTCCTTCAAAGCCCCGTACAGGGCTGGCACCACCGTACGACTCATGGTGGTGTGGGACAGCAGCTTAAATTGTGGGGTCAGAAACCCCATCAGCTGCTTAAACCTGGTGTCCCTGAAAATGGAGAAGAGCTGGCCATCAACAGCGATCATCTCACCCAAGAGGCGCGTGGCTTTCTCTTGAAAGCCATGCCAACTTCCAGCTGCCAATGGCCTTGGCAGCGGCCTCCATCCCAGCTCCTCCATTGTGGGCTGATGCTGGTGGTGAGGCTGATGCTCATGCTGCTCCCCCCTAACAGCGATACTGCTCCTGCTGCTAGACGCAGACGCTGGAGCAGGACAGTTGCCCAATGAAGGAGTCGGATGACTAGCCGCTTGGTTCGGGAACCTGCTACGATCCACTTATCCTGACTCCCCGCTTAGCAGTGCAGCACTGTGGCATGATTTCAGGTGCCTCGACATGGCAGTTGTCCCCAGGTTGGTGAGCACCTCCCCATGCTTCTCCACCTTATTGCACAAAGCACACTGTACCTCCCGTGGATCATCTGCTTGCACCTTAAAATGCTCCCAGACCCATGATTTTTTAGCCCCTCCTGCCTTCTGGGCCGCACCTGGTGACGCACTCCTGGGAGGGGCAGGACATGGTGGCACTGGTGACACAGCTCATTGAGGGACAGCCATCACCTCAGCAGCACCAGATACAGAGACCTCCTCCACAGAAATCTCTGCATCGCTGTCCCCATCCCCAAACAGAGTGACGGAGGCTGCTGGACTCCCCATGCTGCTCCCACTCTGAGCAGCACTCTCCCCCT
>QEPC01007379.1:464021-474731 GCA_003113815.1 Sphenodon punctatus | reverse complement strand
ATTTAGTTTTAGTGTTTGTAGGAGTAGGCCTGTGTACTTATTAGATAATCCATTTAGTTCATAGCATTTAGAATAGTTAATAGCAGTTAGATTTAGTGTAGATATATATATATATTAGATACAAAAAAATTTAAAACCCCATATAAAAACAAAAAACCAAATAAAAAACAAAAGAAAACCTTATAAAACCCAATAAAAAACCAAAAAACATTAAAAAAAAACAAACCCACCCATAACATTTCCCGAACGGCCGAACCGAATGGCCGGACAGAACGGCCGAACAGCCGAACCGAACGGCCGAACCGAATGGCTGAAACCGAACCCGGCGAACTAACCGAATGGCCAAACCGAACTGACGAACCAAACGGACGAACCGAACACAGCCAAACCGAATGGCCAAACCCGAACCGCGATCTGTTCGCCCATCCCTAAAAAGTATACACTGGATTTATAAGTATGTAACACTCTGAATGTAACTTTTGTGTAGGCCATTGTGGATATTATTTAAGAGTATGTAGGGTGTTAGAAATTAGGTAAGACATTATTTAGTACATGTATTAATTCATTGATTTAAAAGAACAGAAAGTGATAGGAAAGATGGTCAAATTGGTCAGAGGAAGCAATGATGTCTGAGAGAGAGAGCAGAAACCCCGTGTTCCCAAAACAAAAACTGAATAGTTTATAACTCACAGGAACATTGAGGGACAAAAGGAAGGTCAGAAACTGATAACAGAGTTAAACTGTATGAGTAAGAGAAAGATGGCCTTATCAGATAACCAGATGCCTCTAAGAGGGGTGTGGGCGACCCAGGGCCAAAGAGTCAGGCCCCCCCTCTGAAGGGAGCGGTGGACCAGACCCTATCGGTCAGGGCAAACCCCCCACACCAATGACTAAGCTGAAGGACCTCAATGATGAATAAGTCATAAGGGGGCACATTCTGGAGTATAGGGCAAACAGTCCCTTGACAAGGATAAGTAATAAGGAAAACCTGTATATAAGGCCAGCCTCTGGATCAGTCCTCTGCCCTTCATGGTTCTCGACCGCTAACCTTATCAGGGTGCCGGTGATCTCGGTGATTGACCCTCTTTGGGACTTCTCCCTAGGAAGTCCTACAACGTGCTTCAGAGCAAGCTCTCTCTCTCAGCGTTGGTTGGGCCCCCTGCCTGCCCTCCTTCTGGAACCAGATCGTTGACCTCTGATCATGTAAGAATATATGCTTTGTATGTATTTGAAGTAGTCAGAGTAGGTGAGGGATTATATGTTAAAAGTGCAAGTGCATCTTTAATAATTGGTATGTTAAATTGTGTTGCTATCATTGAATAAATGCCTATTTGATTGAACTAAAAGAGTCATTGTTAGAAATACAGAGAGCAGTAATTCCCCACCCTCTCAAACAGTAGTATTTCCACTTGATCCCGGAAATTGAAAGGGACCTGCTTCACCAGGGTGCAGAAAAGCAGCTGAACCCCTCCTGGACAGGGACCTGCTTCACCAGGGTGTAGAAAAGCAGCTGAACTGCTTATAATTTCTTCAATGGATTGAGGAGAACAAAACTGCTGGGAGAGGGAGCCTTCTGAAACGCCTGCTGTTCAGGAACAGTGTGGTGTTGGTAAGGGGGGAGGCAATCAGTTTTGTTTCTTGCTGCGCCCGCCTCACCGCAAGCCCCATTGGTTCCATGCAGCCTAGCCCATGGCCAATCGCAGACTGCCAAGCCAGTGGTCTGAGGGGAAAAGGGGTGGTGATTCAGTAGGCTGGCTTCTACTCCAAGCCTCTCCACCCCTGGTGCCTGGAAGTCTGCTCCTCAGCTGACTCCCCCTCCCTCTCACGTTTGACCTTCCAGTGACACTTTTTTTGCCACACAAACTCACCTGAGCACGATCTGAACTGACTGAACTGTTTGGTCATTTCGACGTTCAGCTCTAGTTCAGTTCAGTCAGTACATGTTTGAATTCGGGTTTGGGTTCAGTCATCTGAACAAACCGAGTTCGGTCCGAACTCCGAACTTGCTAACCTTGTTCACCCATTCCTAATGGCAGCACCTACACAGATGTGCAGTTGAGGTTCGATCCAAAGTGGGCCACTGTCACTCCTGTTTTTACCCTACGTCTCAGTTCCTCATCAGTAAAATAGATAGATGGATGGAGAAAGTAACCTGCGTCACAGGAATTTTTTAAGGGGGTGAACAAGTTAGTGATAATAAAGTGCTTTAGACACTGAAAAAGCTGTAGAAAAATTAACGTGAAGTGTGGCACTACTAAAGGTTATTATTGTTAGGTGCTTTTATGGAGCAGCACAGAAGCTTCATTGGTCAATTCTGCCTCTGGAAATCCAGGCAAAGAGAAGTTCCCTCTCTAGGCTGCCATGAAAAAAAGAGATGGCAACAAAGTAGTTTAGATGATCTCTTTTATTAGACAAACACTGCAACCCCCCCCCCCTTTTCTCTTTCTAGTCTGCAAATGAAAAGGGGGCATTTTTGGCTGCCTTCATCGTAGATCCCTTACCCTACAGACTAATAGCAGGGACTCACATTTTCTGCTGCTTGCAGTTTCCTCCCCAGAAATTTAAGACATTACCAGTTAACCAAACTGGGAATAATTCCTCCTCTGTTGCCATGCCTTCTGACAATTAGGTCAATGGACTGTGCTGGGAGGCCATTCCTAGAAACACTGGAAATACATCTGGAAGGCAAGAGCTTTTGGGAATCATACTCGCAGCACCAGCTGTTATGTCTATCAGTTCATGACCAGATACTAGAGAGTGCTTAAATAATGATCAAAATCCTTAAATCAGCCACTGGGCTGGCTCAGTGTCTGTGCATTCTGCATGGTGCTGTGAGCAAGGCTTAAATCAGGGCTTCTGCTCTCTCATGGCAGCAATTTGACCATTGGAACCAAATGGGAAATTCCTTTTGGCTGGGATACAGTTGTCATCATTGTGCATGAGGCTTTGCATAATCCAGCTGCTTAGTTTTTCTTTTAGTGTTAAAGGCTAGCCTGAGGCCTTTTGGAGCTCAGGGTGGAAAACAGGGAGGCCCCTCTGCCAAAGGTTTGACAGTTTTACCCCAAATTAGCAAAGTATTTCACTCAGCATGGGTTGGAAGATTTGGTGGACTTGACTGTGGCTGGCATTTTGGCACCTCTGAAGGTGGTATTCAATGGGATTTTTTCAGTCAAAAATTGAACCATTGTTACTCCAGTCTCACTGAAATGCCACACTTCTAATTTTGCCTATCTGTCAGCTGCCTAGCTTGTCAATAGGATGGGTTGGGTCTGTTAGTGATGTGATAGCTAGTGTGCACACACATGTGCCAGGGTGGGGGTGAAAGGACACCAGAAGCTTTCCTGCCTATCCTCTTGCATGGCTCAAAAGAGCTGGTGAGGAGGATACAGGAGGGGTAAGCTGCAAATCCCTTTATGCTAAGCACAGCTTCTTCGTGACTCCCCCTGACACCAGTGAGTAGGGATTTTACCTTACCCCCTATGTCGTGGGGTGGGGTGGGGTGGGAGTTGGGGAGGGTTCTATCTGACCCTGAAGCACCACAAAAATCAATATGGGTGTGTGTGTGTGTGTGTGTGTGTTCATATTCAAATGTAATGTATTCTCAAATGAGAAAGTCAAGCTTTCTGTATTCATTTCACCACCCTCTATGATTAATGTTCACATATATATATGAATGCTTTAACAATTTAAGCCTTTATAAGTAAGAATGTTTTAATAGTTATAGAAGTGTGAATTTAAATTCATAAAATAAAGTCCATTTTTGATGCACTCCCGGTTTGTTTTTTAAAATGAACCAATTCATGTACGCCTCAATGGAAAAGAAATGCAGTATTTTTTATTTTTTTTAGGATTAAGTGAGAGATGCAAGGATCATAGGTGTTGCAGGAATGCTGCATATTGCTGCTTCAGCTGCTGTCCCTTAGATTTACCACAGAATGCTACAGTGGCACTTGCACAAGTCATGCCAATTTCCTTTCCTGGCAAATGGCAGAGGGACTGATAAAATATTGCTGGCTCTCCACATATTCAGAGTTTCCCATAAGATTTTGCCTCTCTAAGCAGTGAAAAGAAAAGTGTACAGGAGTGGGTCTCAGACTGCATCCTTGAGACCAGGGCGGCTGTGGCTTGCTCCTGCATACCACCAACACACTCTGACTAGGCCCCAGCTTTCCCACACAAAGCTGCTGAAGTTCATTGCTTAGCCTCCCAACAGACCCATACACCTTGTTCCTTGCTTTGCCCAGATTTCTGATTGGCTGCCTGCCAAATAAAGTCTAGCTGGTAGTACCAGGAAGCTGGGTGGATCATCTCAGCATCCCACCTTTCCTTCTCCCTGGTCCTGATCTTGCCCAAAGTCTAGTCCTGATTTTCTGAATTCCCTAACAAGAAGGACATGAAGAAGATGAGTCCACTTACTAGGGTGTGAGCTGGGGACTCAGGAGATCAGGTTTCAATGTCAAGTGTCACCATAAACTCCTTTTCTGGGCTTAGGTAAATCACTTTAAATTGAGAGGTGGGGGCACATTCCTTTCTCAAGTTCTGCACCCATGACTTAAACTCAGACCAATAGCTAGAAGCTATCCTCAAGCAGGGCTGTAGCGGAATGTCGCAGCAGTAGCTATTTCCACCAGAAACAGCGTTTCCGCAATTAGTGGTACGGCGTGGCAGAGGCTTTCATTCCACTAGTTTCATTCCGCTACTTCCACAGGCTTAGCAAAATAGTGGAAACATGACCTTTTGGCAACTTCAGCCATTCCGACAGCACCACAAAATAGCAGAACAGCAGTTTTCCGACAGTTTCCGCAATTTTTCCGCAATTCCGCAATTTGCAGAATGTAAGCGGAATTAGCGTAATGTCCGCAGAAAAGTCATGGTGTGGCGCAGGAAATTCCGAAATGGCGGAATGGAATCGTGGCGCGGTAACAGCTGCTGCCACATGAGCCCTATCCTCAAGTTCAACTGACTAGATAGAGGCAATATCCTATCATGGATTAGTAACTGTTTAAAGGATAGGAAACAAAAGATAGGATTAATGGTCCATTTTTGCAATAGAGAGAAGTAAATATTGTAGTGCCCCAGGAATATGTGCTGGGACCGGTGGTGTTTAATATATTCATTAATGTATTAATGGATTTGGAGAAAGGAGTAAAGAGTTAGGTGATCAAATTTGTAGATGAGGAAAAGTTACTCAAGGTTGTTAAAACCCAAGAGGACTGTGAGGTACTGCATACTGGAGGATCTTGTGAGACTGAGTGACTGGGCAACTAACTGGCAGATGAAATTTAATGTTGACAAGTGCAAAATGATGCATGTATGGAAAAGTAATCCAAACTATATATGCACACAATTCTGGGTTCTAAATTAGGAGTTACCACTCAGGAACAGGACCTTGGAGTGATTATGGACAATACATTGAAATCCTCAGCTCAATGTGTGGCCGCGATCAAAAAAGCAAACAGAATGTTAGGAATTAAATGGAAAGTGATAGAGAATAAAATGGAAAATATCATGTCACTATAAATTAATTTATGGTGCAACCACACCTTGAATATTTTGTGCAGTTCTGGTTGCCCAACCTCAAAAAAGATACAGTAGAACTAGTAGATAAGGTACAGAGAAGGGCAAGAAAAATTATAACGGGTATGGAATGGCTTCTGTATGAGGATATGTTTGATAGGTTAGGGCTCTTCAGCTTGGAGAAGAGATGACTGAGAGGAGAGAGGACAGAATTTTATAAAATCATGAGTGGTATGGAAAGAGTAAACAGGAAGTGGTTATTTTTTACCCTCTCAAATAGTACTAGTACTAGGAGACACTCCATGAACCTAACTGGCAGCAGAATTAAAAATAATTTTAAAATGTGGGATTTTTTTCATGCAACAATTAACTTGTGGGATTTGGTGCCAGAGGATGTGGTCAAGGTAAGAAATATAGTTGGGTTTTTAAAAAGATTGGATAGTTCTTGGAGGGTAGGTCCATTAATGGCTATTAGCGAAGTAGGTTTGGGTGACGTAACCTTGGACTGTCACGAGCTGGAAGTGAACAACAAGGAATAGATCACCCAATTATGACCTGTTGGGTACTTCTCCCAAGCAACCAGGATTGGCCACTTCCAGAAACAGGATGCCGGGCTCAGTGGACCACTGGTCTGACCCAGTATGGCACTTCTTATATTCTTATGACTAAACAAACCTCTGCATTCAAATTCTGGCCTGCAACTCCTTTTTCCAAATGCTACTTTGAATGCAAATACTAGACATACATTTTTCTCTTCTGTCTGCAAAACCTTCTGGGTAGACAATGGGCATTTTTACACACAACTTAAAGAGCTGGGTCTTTAAATTTTCTGGGTTTACAAGTCCACAAGTAAGTTCTGAATGCATTCTTCACACACACACACACACACACACACACACACACACACACTGCCCTGAGGCAGTTCCTGGATGCATTCTTCACACAAACACGGTAGCCTAAAGTAGCCGCAGCTGTAGACGTGAGGGGCTGCCATGGAAACCAAGTGACCACAGCTGCCTGGAGCAAAGCAGTTTACCAGGAGAACTTTTTACACACAAAAGTTCTGGGAGAAGTTCTATGCAGAAGTTCAAAGAACCAGATGTTTAAGATCTGGGTGAGTGATTTAGACACACAGAAAGTTCAGTATGTAACAGCAAATATGCAGGAGAAATGTGTGTGTAAAAACAACCAGTCTGAACAGGTCTGTCTGGAAGACTTTCTTCCACTTTGTTTTTCCTCCTGTTTTGGCTGCTAATAATTGCTGTAGTCACAATTTCCTTTCTGTTTCGATGATACTGAAAAACCAAAAGGAAATCTATGTGAGAACTTTAGCTATGGAGAGAGACCACACACCACAGTGTGTGTGAATCTATGCAGAAATGAAGCTTGCTCAGGGAGGGAAGTTGTGCAGTTATTGATCCACAATCACAGAGATTTCTCTCAGGCAGAGTTTTTTTCAGGGTATCTAGGGAATTACTACAGAACTACTTCTTTATATGTGTACTGCAAAAAATACAAGGATGGTGTGTTTGTTGGGATTTTTTTGTTTGTTTATGATTAGTCCTCAGCATTCCCCTCTGGTACCTGGTTTTAATTGGGGTAGGCACTGATCAAGCACAGAAAAAGATGCCTCAGTTTCTCCTTCCTGGTAGAAGAAGTCACTGACATAACACAAGCAGGTGAGGAGAGTTCCCTCTCTCAGTTTCCTGAGGGAACAGAATTTCTTCACCACAAATTTAGGGCAGCTGAAATGGCCAGCATAGAAACCCTCATGCCCAGGAACAGTTGGGGAGAGGGAGAGAGAGACTGCAGGCAATGATGTAACTTCCATGAAGCAAGGAAATTCAGTTGAGTCCAGGCCCCAGATTCTGAGGGGAGCCTTTGCAAGTGGCCTAAGCACCACTAAGACACATGAAGACTGCTAACTATGGGTATTTTCAGACGTTACGAGATCCCAGCCAACCACAGGGAACCACACTCAATTCTGCGCTGGAGCCAAAGCACCCTGAATGTCTGTTTCTAGGGCGCCAGATGTTGTCCACAGTCAATCCTCAGCAGGGGTCAAAATTAACCACCCTTCCAGAGCTCCAGTCTGGTCCATCTCCAAAAGTGTGGTCAAAGCGATTCCCACCGGGAAACAACAAAAAGTAACATCTGAATGGCAACCACCAGCCGGAATCATGGAAAATGATTCCCAGCTGGGGACAAAGCATGCAGCGTCGCTTCAAGGCAACCAGCAACAACACAGGCCAGGGAGGGAGATTTAAAGGGCACACAGCAGCAGGGAAATGAGGCGGGATGGAGCAAGGCAGAAGGGAGAGGAGAGCGGAGGGCGCAAGAGCAAGGGAGGAGGAGGAGGAGCAGGTGGTGGAGGTGCAGGCGGAGGAGGAGGTGGTTGTGCTGCACTTGAAGGCGGTGGAGGGACAGCAGTAGCCAGGGCAGGCCATCCCGGCACCTGCAGCCAGCCCAGGGGACGAGGCACCCTGAAAATGGGTAAGGGGACTGAAGGGGAGGGGCAGCAGCACAGGGGCACCAAGGCGGGTGGGCGGGCCGGCAAGTGGGGAGAAATGGGGAGGGACGCAGGGCTGTCACAACCCAGTAACCATCCTTCCCCCCCTTATAACCCGCAGACACGGAAATGGGCCCGGGAGCCCAAGCCCCCGGAGAAGAGGGCCGGAGGAGGAGGACCGTGACCTGGAGGGCGCCCGCGGAAGACAGCCATACCACCGAGGGGGGAAATGGGGGCACACGGAAACTCAGGACTTTATCCGGATCTGGGGGACCCTGGAGTACCAGCTGGAGCTGGCGGTCAACCAGTGGAATTAATACATCTTCAAGGAGATTGTGCGGGAAATGGAGGCGGCAGGGCATCACAGGACAGTGGCCCAGTGTCGATCGAAGGCCAAGGAGCTCAAGATGGGGTAAAAGGCCATTAAAGATAACAGACGGTCTGGGCACTGAGCCCGGATCGCCCCCTACTATGATGCCCTGGACTGCATCCTTCATATGAAGGGGTCCATTGTTGCCCTGCACCTCGTGAGGAGCACCATGGTCCAGGGCAGGGAACGGGCCAAGGTACCCCCTTCCCTCACCACCCCCATCAAAGACACTGGCTCCAGGAGCCCCGGACCCCAAGAGGAATGTCCCAGGACCCTCAAGGACCAGCAGACCCCTCTCATGCACCATCCCAGTAAGCCCCTGACCGATGTCCATAGCGGGAGGATCCTGGGCCGGCACACTGATCACCATCAGCCAGTGGACACAGGGGGACCTCAGCCACACTGAGGGGCCAGCCTTGGAGTGCTCCAAGACCGACATAGAGAGTAAGCAGGTGGGTGGGATGGGGCACGAACCACGGGGGAAGGCCTGAGGGGGGGAAGAAGGCACACAGGCCACAGGTCCATGCTCAGCAATCCCCCCAACACCCCAGATCCTGAAAAATGGGCCCAGGGTTCACCGGGGGAAATGGTCCACTGACCCCAACCCACCCCGCCCCATACCTGCACAGGTCACGGCATGCCCCAGCACCTGTGAGAGCCTGGTGAGGGAGACAGAGGCGAGCATCCAGAGAGCTTAGGTGAGGCAACACAGCAAGGGGGGCAATGGCAGACCCGGAGAGCCAGGGCAGGGGAACCGGACCCTGAGGTGGGGGCAGGCACAGGGGGGCAACTGTGGGAGGGAACCAGCCACCGTACCAAAGGGGGGGCCCTAGGGCCACCCCAATGGTGGCATGGGATGGGGGAGGGTGGCTGGGGCAGCTAACCATCCCCTACCATGCGACCCACTGGGGACCAGCAAGGGAGCCCCGTGCCCCCGGTCCAATGGATGAGGGAGCACCGCGCACGGGTACAGCACCATAGGGAGGAGCAGGCAGAAAACATAGTCTGCTCCACCACCAATCAGGGTGAGCGGATGATCAAGGCCATCGACCGCATGGAGGTGGCCACCAAAAGGGCCATGCAGCAGGCAGAGGCCCGGGACCAGAAGCTGCAGGCAGAAGTGCACCTCAAATGGATCTGGGAAAGCTGGGAGCACAGCAGACAGGTGGAGGCATTTGGGTGGCTAGATCAGGCCATAGACCGGATGGTCATGGAGCACTCAGACAAGATGGACCGGTCCCACAACATTGGCACCTCGCTGCTCCTACACGCGGGTACCATGAGTGCCTCCATCCCATCCACCGCTCCCTGGCTGGTGCATGGGCTCCCTGTCGGCTGCCTGGACCATTTCTGGGCTGCTACCTGCACCGTGTGGCCTCCCCCTGTGCCTGCGCTGTGCCCCTGCGGGGTCCCCCCATTCCGGGACTTCCTGTATAACTGTGCAGGTGCCCATGAAGACTGTGCTGTTGTGGAGCTCTGGGTGCCTTTCCCCATGTCCTGCCCTGGCCCCTGGGCTGGTTCCCCCCCTCCCCCCTGTGCCCATTGTGCCATGTGTGTTGTCCGTCCCACTGTGTTCCCCCTTCCCTTCCTTTCCCGTGCAGATGTGTGTGCACCCATGCATGTGTTTGTGCTGTGTGTTCCACTGTGACCTTTTTTTTCCCTGTGCCTGTTGTGTGTGCTGCCTCGGCAGCTCTTCTCCCTCTTCCCCCTCCCTTCCCATTTCCATTGTGAGGGCATTCCCTGTAGGCGCTTTTGGTTTCCTTTGCCCTCAGCCGGCCATGTCTGCCTCCCACCCCTCCCTGATGCCTTCCGAGTGTATTGACCATGGCCCGGGATTGGCGTAATGTCTGTTGCGCTTCCCTGGGCCATGGTCTGCCGATCCGATTCCCTGCCATGGTCCCGCTCCCGTCACATCTGTTTGGGGCCTGTCTTGCCCACAGAGGGTGGTTAGCCGGCTTGTCACCACTGGGAATCCACTGTGGTGAATCAGGCAGCCGTAACATCTGAAATCACCCTATGTCTTCTGTGGGAACATCTGTGAGTTGCTTTAAGATCATCTTACAGCCTCTCTTTAAGAAGCAGAGTGGGGAATGGTAAGCTCTTTCTTGACATGAAGAGACTTTGAGATGAGCTTGGACTCTGTAAATACTAGAGGTGGGACCCCGGGCCCATTACCGGCTACCGGATTTACCGGTTACCGGTTCTCTAAGAACTGGATTCCCGGATTAAATCCGGTATACCGGTACCGGTTTTATTTCATTGATTTCAATGGGGCACTGTGTCCCCATTGAAATCAATGAAATAAATTAATTCC
>QEPC01007379.1:441128-451397 GCA_003113815.1 Sphenodon punctatus | reverse complement strand
TATATATATATATATATATATATATAGAGAGAGAGAGAGAGAGAGAGAGAGAGAGAGAGAGAGGTAAACATTCAGAAGTGTCCCTACAGGCGACAGTAAATTCAAACTATATGAGCAGGATTAGACTTTTAGGTATTGACTAGATGGTTTGGGACGCAGGACTAAAGCGTGCCAAACCAAACTTATCGGTGTCCTAAGCAAACTAGTAAACACTATTTATTATCCAGCTCTAGCTTCAGTGGTTATATTAGTATCATTTTCTTCATATATGAAATGTTAATGAGCTTCATATTTGCTTAAAAGATAAAGGCCAAATAAAAAGTTTATTCCTCTGTAAGCTGCATTTTTAATATCAGTTTCCAGGCTGCATTTTTTAATAATTCTTTTTGTAAACGGTAATTGATTTTAAGTAGTGATAATCAAAGGACCGTTTGATCAGTATTAATGCTTATCAGTCCAAGAATGAACGCTCCCCATCAGCTTCCAGAAGAAATAAAAAGAAAGGTAATGTTTAAAGACAGTAACTTTTTGAGTAGTATCAGTAACTACGTTGAAGACCTTCACTTTTAACAATGTAATGTTGAGAGAGGAAGCCTAGCTCAGAGTAGTGATATAGAGCTGAATTTGAGCTCTCATATGAGAAGCTGACTGTAGACATAGGGTGTTAATTGTGACTCTGTCAATCTTTGGCCAGGACCAGACCTCACCTGCATGTTTGTGCAGGCGCTGCCAGATGTTGGCCCAGGATTGCCCCAGGCTGTGTCGGCTGCTAGCCTGGACTGTAATCCTGCAGACCTCCAGGGTCACAACTAGGGTTATGTGAACAGAATGCGGTTCAGATGTTCAAACGTTTGGTCGTTGGGTTCGAAACCCGAGTTCAGGTTCGGTTGTTCGGTTTGGCGGAGTTCGGTTTGGCCAAACTTGGCCGAACATTCAAAAATTGTGCTATCAATACTGATACCAAATTCAAATATTTTTGTCGGTATCGGTATCATTTGTCCCTGAAACAACCCCTGGTCTCCACCCATGGTGCCAGGAAGTCTGCTCCTCAACTGCCTCCACCTTCCAGTCATGTTTTCGCCACCCGAAGTCATGTTTTTCCTGACCCCGAACTTATCCGAACTCACCCGAACATGACTGAACCGTTTGGCCGTTTTTGAGTTCGGTTCAGACATCTGAACAGACTGAGTTCAGTCTGAACTCCGAACCGTGTTTGCACATCCCTATTCACAACCCAGGCTAAGGTCCACCCAATCAGGCCAAAGTAGTTCATAGCAGGCTTCCACGTGTGTTGTGGCCTGTCGTGACCAGGCCCAGGTTCGGGTCTGCCATAGCCAGCTGCCATCATGGTGAGGGGCAGGACAGTGGGCTGGGCTTGGCAGGTATGAGGCTGGTCAGTTGCACGTTTGTGCATCTTCCCGCCCCCCAGGCCCCAGCCATAGGAACATTTGGTTTGTGGCACAGCCCAGTCCACACCGTGTCAACAGCAGCGGGCTGGGTTATGACAGAGGCGCTCCTCTATTACATTTGTTAACACCCATAGTTAGTCTTAAGACAGATGCTAGTTACACTAGTACCATAGCTTAAAACCATCATACGGCAGCTCAGAATCGCCGCCCTGACTCTATTCTGTGCTGCTGTGCAAGAATCAACATACAAATAATACTGATGTGTAGTTATAAAGATAAGAACAACTGTTTTTTTGTTCTTGCAGTGAAGAGACAAAATTGAAATATTGCAATCAGAAGTCGGACTACTTCATACACACTGCCCTGTGATGGAAAGTGTCTGTACCTGCTTGTAGCAAAATGAATTGGCCATAGCCTGAAGACTCTATAGATAGGGCCTCAGCACTCACTTTTTCTTTGCTGCATGACTCCTCATTCACCAACTGCAGCTATTCTCCTGTTCTTAAGAGGTTGTCTGCTCTCTTATGCAGCAGTCCCATAGGCCTATACTTGAGGCAGTTTACAAGCTGGGATTTTGCCCCACAGACCTCTGTCCATGGTACCTCACTCAAACGTTTGTCTGAGGAGTTTAGCTACAGACTGTAGCCTACATTCCAGAGAGGATAGTTCTTGTGGTGCTCTCCTGCGTTCCTGAACAGGCTATTGACATCTCTCTCTCATGGTACCTGATCCTATATCTTTCCAGCACAGTAGTGTACTCAGGACTCCTGGGATCTTTTCTTCCTCAGTGTACTTCCTTCCCATGGGGTTTTTTCAGCATGGCATACTCAAACAGGGCCATCTTTAGAATTTGTGGGGCCCAGGGCAGAAATAAAATGCAGGGCCCTAGTGGCCCCACTCTCTCCGCTGTTGTTCCACTCCCTCCTGCCCTAGAGTTGGTCATGTTTGGGGCCTAACAGTATGGAAGTGGGGGATCCACACCCTGCCCTGATGAAAATGGGGGGGCCCTGTGTTCAGTACTCAATCCCTGCTCTGAGTCAGTCTTCAGTTGAGCAATATTCTGAACCACCCACCCTGCCTTTTCCCTGGACAGTTTACCCCAAACCTGCTGTCTCCGAACTTGAACTGCCCCTGACTGGGTTTAGTTCTATATAGTTCCAGCCATGATCAGGTGACCAGTCCACATCCAGTCACATGATTTGACTTGGCCCCAGATTAACCCCTTAACTGCTGGCCCAGACTCAGACCCCTCTTGTGCTGCTAGACAAAGGTTATCTGGACTGCCACCCCGCCGTAACAGTTGGGTTGCCAGCTCCATCACCACCGCACGTATATTTCTCTAGTGACTCAGAGATGGAGTGCTGACCTGCTGTGAACCTGATCCTGCAATGATTCACACACAGCACTCTGCCACCCTGGGTAAAACCACTCATGACATCAGCATGCTGCTGTCATAACCCGTGTTGGGAAACCACCACCACCAACTTGGTTCAAACCATGTTGGGTGGTACAACAAATGTACCATGCCTGAGCTTCCAAGAAGAGTGGAGAGCTGCACAAATGTGTGGGCGGTCAGCCCTGCCCCCACCATGGTGGTCAGCCATGGTGGCCCCAATCTGGTCCAGCAGGAACAGATGTGTGACAAGCTCTGTCCCACTTTCTCCCAATTGGGAAAACCTTAGCTTTGGCTGTGACTCAGAGATTTTCAACAGTCACAACCCAGACTAGCCACTGACTGTTGTGCATGTTGTTTTTGTTATATCAATAACAAAAACAAAAATTGTCATTTTCATTATTGCAATAATGATAAAGACAAAAAATAATAATGAAATTAATAACTATAACAAAAGTCGTTATTGATTTTGTTATTTCCTGGCAGGTGTTTTTTGGAGGGAAATGTGGAGAAGGGAGGAGACATCTTGGAGCCAGAAACAGTGTTGAACTATTAAACTGGGAGGGGAATGAGTAGATGGGGAATGGTTATTTACCCTCTCAAATAGTACTATAACTAGGGGACACTCCATGAAACGAGCTGCTGGCAGATTTAAAGCAAATAAGTACTTTTTCACTCAACGAATAATTATTTTAACTTATGGAAAAAGGCAACAGTCTCCGCCAGCATCGGAGGCGTGCGCCGGGGGCATCACGCTGAAGGGCTGTGCACACAAGGGCGTGCCCTTTTGTGCTCCCTTCAGCACTCCCAGGAGCAGGAGCACATCCCTCTTGCCCCTGAGACTTGGCAAGTCCCTTTCTTTTTTTAGTTCTGGGAAGGCACTTAATGGCTACAAGTAAAAGGCTTAGATCTGAGCCTTCGGCGGGCTCTCCCCCTTTACCACCACAGAAGCAGATGAAACAGCAATTGCTGGAGACCTTTTTCCCCCCTAAAGGCTCTGAGGAAATGGAGTCAGCGGCGTGCGCTTCTTCCCTCCAGAACTGTGCTCCAGGAGAAGTAACTTTATGTTCAATGAATAGGGAGGTTGCCCCACCATCTTGTCACTCTACTCCCTGCAGTGGGCAGAGAGGGTCTGATGCCCCCCCCCATCAGAGGGGGAGACCGGGTACCCAATGGGGTGGTGACTTTCTGATTGACTTTTTGACCACACATGTCACAGTAACAGCGGAATCTGTACGGTTCATGTATAACCAAGTTAACTTAATACATGAAAAATTGGACCTTTTACTCCCTTTGGGAGGGACCCATCTGGGTGCTAGGGGACCTTAGCCCCCATCCCGGGCGGGAGATGATCCTCTGAGTCTTCCTTCTAAGGAGTTATATAGGGACTATAAGTCTGTCCAACAAGTGCAGGATTCCTGGCTGGGCCCTGTTTTGGATTGTCCCCCCCAACCTCCCCAAAAAGAGAGAGCCTCTGACCCTTGCTCTCAGATATGCCTCAATCAGCCCCCTATAGAACAGCCAGTGTCTTATGATTTACTACCACTGGATTTGATTTTTACAATTCTCCCGGTTCATGGGAGGTATCCACTTTTATGGAATTCTGTCCTTGATGTGGCAGAACATTTGCGTCTTCTTCTAAATTACCCAATACTTAGACATCTCCCAGCTACCAGACATGATATTTCAGCAGTTGACCATTTATTGATTTCCCGGGGTAGGCAGGTAGTTAAGGTGGGATTTAACTCGCAGGAGTTGATTAAGAAGATATGGGCAGCAAAAGGGTCCCTCGAGGATAGATCTGTTTTCCCTGCTAGGGTCTTTCAGTCCTGTATGGGCAATCTTGCTACATTAGGAGTGGGGGATCATTATCCAGCCTTACATTTTTTGGGCTACCCCAGCACGAACCCTGTGGGAATTCTGAAACCCCGCTCTGGCAATCAGGAATATGATGGGAAATCCACCATGGAAATTCAATCACACCCTCCTCCAGAGCAGGAAGCACAGGATGCGGAAGCCCCAGTGGGGGGGGGGGGGCACCAGTAGGAGGCATGGATATGGAACTTGAGCCAGCTGATTGTGGTGCTATTTCTCAGCCCCAGTCAGCATGTGCTTCCAACCCCCAGAAATCAACACTGCCTGGTGCTACACCAGACCGGAGCCAGTTAGATCCCCCGAGGCTGGGCCTCTTCTCACACCTAGATATGCTATGTGCCCAATTAAAGAAACTGAGGGATGGTGTATGGTATAGAGAGGAGGGAGGGTGTAAAGTTCATAGGGCAAGACGAGATCTTGGTGCCCTTTCTCCTGTCCCTACCCCTCGGCTTCGTGATAAACAAAGGCAACTCTCTAATTTAAGGAGGGATGCGCAGTTAAGAAATAAAGCAGAGGGCTCCATTGATTACGAGGACTTCCCACTGTCTGCCCAGGTTTTGAGCAGTCAGAGGGATTTGTCCAGTAATGGAGGAGCTGAGAGGGGTGGAGCTTTTTTCTCTGGGGAAAGAACTAGTTCCCAGGGTTTGGATGAGACCAGGACCCATGCTCATGCTCACTCGGACCCTTTGGGTGTTCTGTGTCAGAGCTTGATGGCTCCTAGGATAGTTCTACAACCTCGTTCGAACCTTTTATGCTCCTGTGATGAGGTAACCCAGGGTACCCAGGAGCAGGATAATGTTGAAGGCCTATCTGCACAATCTACTAGCCGAACTGCCCTGCCCTGACAATTACAGGCCTCTGTGGTTAGGTTGGCTTCTTGGAATATTTCAGGATGGAAGCCCCGGAAACAGGATTTAGATCTGCACTCCTTGTTGGAAGCACAGGATGTTTCCTTGTTACAAGAGACCTGGGCCACAGAGGATATTTCTCTGGCAGGTTATTCAGTTATTTCCACTAAGGCATCTCCCTCTGTAGATGGTGGTAGACCAAGTGGTGGGTTGGCAGTGGTATTTGCCGATTCTCTTAAAATAACTATATCACAAATAAATTGTTTTAAAGCCTATTTTGCACTGTATCACTGTATCTTTCCATCTTCGCTTGAGCTCTTGATTGGCAAAATTTATGTTCCCCCTCGGTCCTCCAAGTTCTTTCCCACTGGAATTTGGGGGGAGGTTACATTTAGGATTAAGGAAGCCCGTAAAATGTTTCCCTTGGCATCCGTTATTATTGGAGGGGATTTCAACACAAGAGTGGGAGAGTGGCAGGGCCCTGAGGGTCAAAGGTACTCTGAGGACTTGCCTCCAATCCCTTTGAGGAAGGCCCAGGATAGGGGAATAAATGGGAGTTTCAGGGATATGAAATGGTTAGTTGAAGACCTGGATTTGGTGATTTTGAATGGTAGAACTCTGGGGGATCAGGCAGGTTGTTATACCTTCCATTCTTCATTGGATTTTAGTACTATCGATTATTATCTGGTAGCAGGCCCATTTTTTCCAAAAGTACTCAGCTTGCTAGTCACCCCGAGTGCTGAAACTCCCCACTATATACTGGAACTAGTATGTGCAGATTCTCAGGCACAGTTAGTTACTTTACTATGCCTGAGAGAAACTCTGACTCCCCTTGGGGAGGAGCCAGGTATCATAGGCGACCGCACTGGAGTGATTCCTCTAGCCAGACATTTTTGCCAAAATTGCAGGATCCTGCTATTATGCAAGCATGTATATTAATTGCTGAGGGAAGCATTAATACCCGGGTGGGCTTTGAAAGTATTTTTGATCTACTTAAATCAATCTTGTCCATAGAGACCCCTCCCCTCTATTTCCGGAGGGACCGGCCAACATGGTTCGATAAAGAATGTCAGGAGTGGTGCCGGATATTTAGGCGCACCGCAAACCACCTTAAAAAGTATCCATCTGCAGATGGTAAAGTGACATTCCTACAGATCCGCTCTGACTATCGACATCTGCTTCTGGAAAAGCGTTTAGCCTTCCAGAAGCGTCAATGGTTGTGTTTGCAGAGGGCGGTACGAAGTGGGAACTCCAAGGAGTTTGGGGGACAAATTCGCCAGGCACGGTTAGGTGAGGACCCAATGACATTGGTCTCTCTGCCTTTGGAGGTTTGGGAAAAGTTTTATGGGGTAATCTTTTCAGTTGTGCCACTGCATTTGCATAGCCCCACCATGGAGGAATTCGATCACTTCCCTCATTGACCTCCTATTTTGGAGGCGGAGGTTATTGAGTTGATTCATCAGCTACCAAATGGTAAGGCACCTGGGCCGGACCTGATACTGGCGGAACATCTGAAGGTGGACCCGGGTTGGTGGGCCAGGTTGCTGGCGCCGTTATTTACGTATGTTAATGCTACTGGAGACGTCCCCAAGGCCTGGCTAAACAGCATAATGGTCCCCATCTTTAAGAAAGGGGACCCTGGGGATCCGGGGAATTATTGCCCTATTAGCCTCCTTAGTATTATTGGGAAGCTTTATACAAGACTTCTTCTGGGCAGACTTCAGAACTGGATGGATAGCCAGAAGATCATCGAGCTAGAGCAGGTGGGTTTTCGAAAGGGCTCCTCTACAACTGACCATGTACTTCTTCTGTCGGCACTGGTGGGGAAGGTCCTTGACCAGGGGCGTAGGGCCTATTTGTGCTTTATCGACTTAAGGAGGGCGTTCGACTCCATCTGCAGGGCCAGGCTGTGGGTTAAGCTGAGATCCCTGCAGATGGAGCCAAGGCTCCTTCTTTTGTTGATCCGTTTGCATGAGGGGAACTCCATGCAGGTTAGGGCCACAAGGGCGGGGGCTCTAACACGTAGAGTGGAGGTGGGTAGGGGTGTGAGGCAGGGATGCCTTTTGGCACCCGCATTATTTAACATTTTTGTGAACGATCTTCTCTCCGCTTTAAACGGAATTGAATTCCACCCCCCTCAGATTGGTACCAGAAGAGTAGCATCCCTCCTCTACGCAGATGATACTGTGCTTATCTCCCGGGCTTTGGTTGGGCTCCGTAGGGCAATGCAGGCAACAGGTGATTATTGTAAGAATGAGCGCTTAACTATCAATTATGATAAAACTAAGGTTATGATAGTAAGATGCAGGAGACATGGGGAGGTGCACAAATGGTTAATTGAAGGGCACCAGGTGGCCCAAGTGGAGAAATACAAATATCTGGGGGTAATGTTTGCAAATTCACCCATATGGCATGAGCAGTGGAGCCTTGTAAAGAACCAGACTAGGCAGCTGGTGAGTGCCATATGCAGTTACTATTTTGGGAAGGGGGGACAGATGATACTCCCAGTTATTCGCTTGTTCAGAGCTAAAGTGGTGGCTAAGCTGTTGTATGCTTTTCCGGTCTGGGGTGTAAATTTTGTGGATCAACTAGAGGTTATCCAGAACGAATTCCTGAGAAAGATCTTGGGGCTCCCCAGAGGTACACCCGCAGTTTTTCTGCGCGCTGAGACTGAATGTTTGCCCATTAGGTCTCTCACGATTATGTCTCTAAAATTCTGCCTAAAGGTGGCAGGTATGTCCAGGGGGGAGACCTCCCTCTTGGGGATGGCAAAAACGGAGGGTCTCCTCTCCTTTGGGGCTAAGGAATCTGAGGGTATTATCAGGAGATTAGGTTACTCCCTGGAAGGGTTGACCTCTATGGAAATAAACTATGCTATGCTATTGGTGAAACAGAGGCTAAGTGATCAACAAGCCCAAATAGATGAGGAGCTAATTCAAACCCAGAGGGTAAACCCAGATTATAGATGGCTGTTTAATCCGCTATCTGACTCTAGTTATCTGACAAACTGGGTAAGTTTCCCAGTTAGGCGGGCTTTTACCCACCTCCGATGTGGGATGTTCACATCGGCAATAGTGGAAGGTCGCTATCTAGAAGTGCCATATCAAGATTGTTTGTGCCAATCCTGCTCTCTGGGACAGTTGGATACGGTGGAACATATTTTGTTCTCCTGCCCTAGATTTGAGAGAATCAGGGCTAAGCTCCTCTTAGTGCTTAGGGAAGCGCAGAGATTGCACCCTTTTGCCCAGGATCTTAGACTGTGCTTGGATGCCAGAGCAACTGTATTAACTTATGCCGTTGCAGTATTTGGTAGCTTGGTAGCTCGAATACGATCTGCTCAGGTTAATGGAAGGGTATAGGGGGACTCCAAGAAACTAGCTTTTTATGATATAGAGAAGGAACCCCAGGATGATTATGCATTATCTAATTTGCTTCTTTTGATTAATGCTTGTTTTAATATGTGTGTAATATGAGTGTAACTTCGGTTTGGATATTGGTTTTAATTTTATTGTATTTTGTTCAGCCAATAACTTTATAGTTGTGGCAATAAAGATTATTTATTTATTTTATGGAATTTGTTGCCAGAGAACATTGTCAAGGCCAGTAGTATAGCTGGGTTTTTAGAAAGGCCTGGATAAGTTCTTGGAGAATAGGTCCATTAACGGCTATTAACCAAGTAGCTTACAGGATTAACTTCTTACTGTCGGGAGCTGGGAGTGAACAATGGGGAATGAATAGCCCATTGTGACTATTGGTTCTTCTCCAATGCAGTGGAGATTGGCCACTATCAGAGGATAGGATGCTGGGCTTAATGGACCATTGGCCTGACTCAGTATGGCACTACTTATGTGTTTATGAAGGACTCAATTGATGAATCTCTGGCCAATGAGCAGCACAACCAAGTCCCAGCAGTTGAATGGCACCCTGTGATTCCTCAATGCCTCTGCCTCCCAGAACCAATCAGGAGGGCTCTGGGGGAGGGCACTGCAACCCTTTATATTGTAGGGCTGCTCCACTCTGTGTTAGCTCTCTTCCTTGTCAGGGTGCATTTGCAGAAGCTGCTGGTGCTTGAATTAAAAATCCTCCCATATCCCTAATTACCTTCCCTACCATCCAGTCGTTATTCCTTAGGTACACATATATAGAGAGATAGATAGAGGTAGTATAGTTTATAGACATGACACAGGTTAACCAATCAATCAAAATTTCAAAAAGTATTGTCAAACAACAAGCAAATGAATGGATAAACAATGGCCCAATAGGGGGGGAAAACTAACCTCCAGCTCTGCATACCTAGAAATTTTTTCAAAAAAACCTGTAGACCAAATTCAATTTGAACCCTCCCATTTGAAAGTGACAGATTTATCAGACTCAAAGTTTGCTTCAAATATGCACTTCAGTTCTAGTAAAACATGCAACATATATCTGACTCCGATCGTCTTCTCCATAGGGCCCATTTGCGGTCCTATGTTGAGGCTGTGAGGATGGCGAGGAAGGAATTCCTCACGGCCCTCATAGCATCTGTGAAGTCGCGTCCAGCGGAGCTGTTTCGGGTAGTGCAGGGGCTGGTCAGTCCGGCCTCCCTCCGCCTGGATGGGGACTTGTCCCGGGCCCGCTGTGAGGAGTTTGTCACCTACTTCGCAGACAAGATTGCTCGGATTCAGACCGACTTTGACGCTGGGTTGATGGCAGTAGGGGAAGAGCGCGGGGGGGCGGAGGGCCCGTCTGGTCCATCTTTGTGGGG
>QEPC01007379.1:421219-441028 GCA_003113815.1 Sphenodon punctatus | reverse complement strand
CGTTAAGCGGGGGGCCACAATGGAGAGGGCATTCTCGGTGGCCGCGCCGCACCTTTGGAACTCCCTTCCAGAGGAAGATCGCCTGGCCCCCAGCCTGTTGACATTTCGGTGAAGTTGTAAAACCTGGCTGTTCGCCCAGGCCTTTGGGGAGGGTGGGAGGGAAGGGTGAGGGGGTTTTAGCTCCCCCATCTTACCTATTATTTATTATGTATTTATTATTTTTAGCCCTGTTTTAATATTTTTATATTATTGTGTTGGATGTTTTAAATTGTTTTTATTGTGTTTTAATTGTTGGAAGCCACCCCGGGCTGCTTTAGCAGGAGGGGCGGGGTATAAATCTATTAATTAAATAAATAAATAAAGTTCACTCCATTTCCCAGAAAACAAATTATGTTTTTTCTTCTATTTTCTAGCCTGAAAGCTCACGTAGAGATCTGAGATCCCCCCCTGTATCTTTTTTATCTCAAGCATCATCATCAGGTTTTGCAGATCTATGTTCTGTGCTTGGTGCAAATCATTGTCTTTGCACATATTGTCTCTGTGACACCTGTTGATGACTCTTGGAGGCCTTGCACTTTGTGCAACTCAATAGTTGAGTAATTCCAGTGTGTAATTATTCTGTTGACAATGCGCTGGAAGAAGAAGATGATATCTGCAGTTGGTTCGGTAGCTCTTGCTGGAATAAAGTATAATAGAATCGTGTTTACATCAGCAAAGCATGTAGGTATGATTGTGAATACATCCGTAGAGCTGATCTGTGGAGCAATATGCTTTCAAATTACATACTCCCTTTCTTTGGTTCAAGAAAAACATCAATTTCAGAGAGGAATTTATTTACATCAGTTAAGACTCCAGTGTTGATGTACTGCCAGAACATGGGGGCACAAAAAAGGGGCTTAGTGGTAACATTTAGGACTTCCCTCCCTTCATTGCTAGGAGATGATCAGCAAAAGCCCACAGCAACCAGAAGTGGTAGGTGTCGTCATACCTCTCAACCTGCCAGAGTGTGATAACAGCCATTAAAATGCAAAGAATGGATACACAAAACACCTGGATTCCAGGTGTTTTCAAACAAGACAATAGTTCACTACTAGTTGTGAGTATTGTGTTTTCGTTATTATAACAGAAATGAAAATTTTGATTTACATTTTGATTATTGTAATAACAAAAACAACAAATAATAATAACAAAAATGAAAATGAATTTTTGTTTTTGAAATAATGGGGGAAAACTGAAAAACCTTTTTTGCTATAACGTTTTTGTTTCTTATTCAATTCTGATTATTCTTGGGGAGATTGTACCACCAATAAATTGCACTATGTGTACAAAGCTTTGGAATGATTGGATGAAGAGGACCAATTATGGAAGTAATTGAATGTTGTGACTTTAAGAAAAGTTCTATACACATTCCTGGCTACATCTTTATCATCTTTCATCCAATTTGCAAGGAACCTGGAATGATTATGTCCCTTCACTAATATATCAATCCTGCCAAATGTCATAACAATTGGATAAAGTGTCATGATGTTACATCTGTAAATGCATTTACAAATTAATAGCTTATAACATTTTTATATTCCATCCTGTTTACAAGACATTTGGCAGAAAGTTATCACACACCTTCCCTCTCATCTCTGCCAAATTACAGGACAATTTGAAAAAGGGACCCAATTTTATAAGCAATTGTAGTTGTCCCCTTGAAGACCATTATTCAGATAAATAGCAGCACATGCAGTGCCAGTCAGAAGGCGCCCCCACTAACCACCTTGTGCGGTGCAGGGGAAGGTTTGTGCCTGCCCCATCAGGGGAATCAGGCACCCCAGTTTGCAGGCGGGACGCCGTCTCAGGAACTGGGTGGGCGGGAGGCTCTTTTGCGGGCTGCAAAAAAGGGATGAGAGAAACGGTGCGAGAATGCACTCTTGGGATTGGCCCGGGTGGGTTTGGGAGGCACCGAGTGGCCTGGAATTCGGCCGCTCTCAGCGCCAGAAGAGGACGTGTTTCTGAGCTCGGCTAGGAAGGGTCTTGCTGATAGAGCGGAGCCGCGGGGAAGAGGCAGTGTGTCAGGAGGCTGGGGTGCAGCGAGCGGCATGCAGGCAGAAGGAGCCCAGACATGGGAGTAGCAGGACATCACCGGCTGTGGGGGCAGTTAGCAAATTGAGCTTATGGGTTCCCCCCCACCTCCCTGCAGTGTCTTTGTTTTCTGTGGCCTGAGGGGAACGGGTGGCACGGGCGGACTGGCAGGGTGGGAGGCGGGGATAAGAACCCTCCCCCTTCCTTCAATCCATCAGTGCTTTGGTGGGTGGCAGGATCTAGGACCTCCCCTTCATGTAATACATCAGCGCCTTGGTGGGCTGATAGCGTCAATGAACCCCCCCTCCCTTCTTCCAATCCAGCAGTGCCTTGGTGGGGTGACAAGGTTGAGGACCCCTCCCCCCCATGGCTTTAGACAATATGGGCAGAGCAAAGAGGGGTCAAGTGGCTGGCAGGCCACAGGGAAAGAGGGGGGAATGCAAGGGGGCTGCTTTGAAGGCCCCATCCCCTGCATCTGCGGGGGTGAATGTTGGGGATGGGACTGTGCTTGGGCCTGTTGTTCCACTGGTGGTGGCAGGGCCTAGTGGGGGGGGGGGGCTGCGCAGGCCATTCACTTGCAGCCACTCAGGCCTGGTCTGGCTATGGTGCCAGCCCCTCCTGTGAGGGAGCTTGAGTCTGTTCCCATGGGTGGCTCGGGGGGGGGGTGTTGTGTGCCCCAGTGGTGCAGCTGCACCCTCCTGCCTGGCTCCAACAAGGGCATGGTCAGGCCTTTTTGCAGGCTATGGAGACAAGGATGGCAGGGTGGGACAACATGATGACTCGCCTTGAGGCCTCGGGTGTTTTGGATCTGGGAAGGGGGGGGCGGTCAGGCATTTGGAAGGCAGGGCCAAATTTCACAGGATCTTTCTTTGCAGTCTCACGATTTGGATAGGCATGGGCTGGGAAGGTCCGCAGTCGAGGCTCTTGTGGAGAAGGCTGACCGGAGGGAGCACCAGATCATGAGAATTGCCCAGCTGCTGGAGGGAGGTGTTGGACTTCTGCCCAGTGTGGCACTGACAGCATGACCAGGGGGCCAGCAGGCTATTGTTGCTGCAGCTACCTCAGGGGCCTATGAGGGTGAATTGGTCCCACCTCTCGCAGGCACTCAGGGATCAGAGCAGGGTGTGGAAGGAGGTTGTCAGCTTGAGCAACAAGGGGCGATGCCATTCAGTGGCGGTCATATGGGGGAGGCAGGCGGGGGAACGGTTGCACCCCCTGTGAAGGCAATGGTGGGGCAACCCGGGGCCAGGTTGCAGGATGTGGGGATGGGTCAACTGCTTGTATAGCAGGACCCAAATTGGTTGATGTGGGTGGATAATGTCTGGCACCCACAGAGGTCAGTATTGCAGGCAGCGGATAGTGGGGCACAGGTAATGCACGTTGGGGCCATGAGTGTGCAGGCCACGACAGTGTCAGGTGTGGGTGTTCTGGGTGCGATAACTCTAGTGGGGGCGGCTATACAGGAGGTCCCCCCTTTACAGGGGGGGGTATATGCCCAGGTCTCAGTGCCACTCAGGGTGCACCTGCTATAATCGGTACATGAGAAGATTTGGAAGGGTGACTATATCGATTTGTTTGACATCCTCTTTTGTGACCCAGTTCCGGAACCTAATGCACAGCTTCAATCGAAGGAGCTTGAGAGGGCAAAGAGGTGCAGGATTGACCGGAATTGGGCCAATTGGGAGTCAGCATTCATTGTATATGCAGGGGTGGTGATGCAGGCATTCCCGGAAAGGGCAGTGGCTCTATGGAAGTACATCAATATAGTTAGGTGGCCATACCTGACGAAGGATGGGTTTGGATGGCTGCGTTATGACAAGGCGTTTTGTCAGAATGCAGCAATTACACCTGGGATACGCTGAGATGTAAAGGATCATGGCCTCTGCTTGGAGTGTGTTCAGGGAAAGGAGGTAGTGCACGCAGACAGCGGGCACATTATTGTCAAGGGTGACGTGCAACCCTCAGACAATTTTTGTGGAGAGCAGGCAAAAAAGGGACAGCAGTCCCTGGCATGTTGGGACTTTAATGAAGGAAAGTGTTTTCGATCCTTCTGTAGGTTCCAGAACACATGTTTGCAATGTGGTGGGGCCCACCCCTCCACTAGTTGTCAGCGCAGGCAGAGCGCAGGTCAGAGAGGGAAGCGGGGTTTCCATCTGTGGGCAGGGAAAGGCAAAAGAGCAGCTCAGGCAGGTGGAGGGAAGGGCTCCAATGCCAGTTATATGGTGGGTGTTGGAGCATTTGTTGTGGGATTACCCAGAACCTGCCCAAGCAAGTTATATCATTCATGGTTTTAAATGGGGGGGTTGAGATTCCTTTTGAAGGCAGGAGGGAACACGTGATGGCAAAAAATTTAAGATCGGTGGTAGGCATGGAAGGTGTGGTTGAGAATAAGATAAAGAAGGAATTAGCCGAAGGCTGAATTGCATGCCCATTTGACTCATTGCTGATGGAAAACTTAAGGGTGTCCCCATTAGGCATAGTGTCAAAGAAGGCACCCGGGGAGTATCAGTTGATCCATCACTTGTCTCACCCTAGGGGATCTTCGGTAAATGATTCCATTCCACCTGAGCTGTGTACGGTCCACTACGCCTCCTTTGACAGAGCGGTGGAATTGGTCTGGGAGTGTGATATGGGGGCCCTTATGGCAAAGACCGACATGAAATCTGCTTTCCACCTCTTGCCAGTACACCCCAGGGATTTTGATTTGTTGGAGTTTGCATTTGGTGACCAATTTTACTATGATAAAGCGATGCCCATGGGATGTTCTATCCCATGTGCCGTTTTTGAGAAATTCAGCTCGGCATTGGAATGGATCGTTAAACGGTGGACAGGGTCAAGGCAAATTTCTCATTATCTTGACAATTATTTGTTTATTGGCAGGTTGTTAGCGGCCTTCAGGAGTGTTTCTGAGTTGGTTGCGGTGCCTTTGGCGGAGGAAAAGACAGAAGGGCCAGCTTCCATTTTGACCTTTCGGGGGATAGAATTGGACTCGGAGGACCAGTGTTCCCATCTACCAGAGGATAAGTTGAGGGTGCTGAGGGGTGACATTTCTACAGCATGGGGGCTGGCAAGGTAACGCTGCGGGTGTTGCAATCCTTGTTGGGAAAGTTGAATTTTGCCTGCCGGGTGGTGGTGCCCGGCAGAGCCTTTTTGTCTCACCTTTATACTAAGACATCTTGGGTTACCTTGCCGCACCACTATATCAGAGTTACCAGGGAAATGAGGGAGGATTTGGGAGTTTTGATGGAATTTCTCCAGAGCCACAATGGGGTCAGCATGGGGAGAGAGGTATTCCACCTCGAGACTGAGTTGCAGGTGCATTCCGATGCACTGGGTGTGGCTGGGCTTGGAATTTATTTCCAAGGGATGTGGTGTTCCAAGCAGTGGCCAGTCCACAGGGGGGTTGCAGGTATTTTAAGGGACTTGATGTTTTTGGAATTGTTTCCGATAGTTGTGGCTGTTCACTTGTGGGTTGAGCGATTCAGGAATAAGAGAGTGCTATTCTGGTGTGACAACCTAGTGATTGTGCATGTGGTGAATGGTTTGTCATCAAAAACTGAGAGGGTAATGCATTTGGTGAGAGTTTTTGTTTTATGGTGCTTGAAGCACAACATAGTTTTCTGTGCTAAGCATGTGCCAGGGGTGGCCAACGAGATTGCTGATACCCTTTCTCATTTTCAGATCCAACGTTTTCGGGAGCTCGCTCTACTGGCCAGGGAGAAGCAGGAATTCATTCCCCGAGAGCTCTGGAGACTTGGATCTTAGAACTGATGGAGGCAGTAAAGGGTCAGTTTCCCCGTCCACATGGCAGCTGTATGAGAGAGCGCTGAGGGAGTTGTGTGTGTTTGCTACCGGAAGGAGTTGGTCAGTAAGTTTTCCAATCCCCTTGCCGCAGGGAATCCAATTTGGGTTGGAACTTAGAAAAAAAAGGTTTGGCACCGGGCACGATTGCGGCGAAATGGTCTGCCCTATCCTTCCTGTCAAAGATGGTTGGTACTTCAGAGTTGCCTGAGTCTCCGATCTTGAGGGCCATGCTTGAGTCATGGAGATGGCAGGGAAAGGATAAGGCCAATAGTAGGGTGCCTATGTCGTCCAAGTTGTTGGCAGACATGGTTAGTAAATTGCGGGAGATTTGTGTTGATGAGGGCGAAGTTAAGTTGTTTCACACGGCCTTTGTGATTGCCTTTTTTGCTTGCATTGCGGATTAGCGAGTTGGTAGTGCACTCGCGTGCAGACCAGTCAGGTAGGGCTTTACAGATTGGAGACATGTCGATTGGGGGTGATAGTGTACAGATCAGTATTCGTTGTCTAAGACCGATCAGAAGAGGCAGGGAGCCAGTCTTGTACTTTTTAGATCTGTCGAGCCGTTGATCTGTCCGGTCTCTTGTTTATCAAATTTTTTAGGGGTAGGACCCGGGATTTTGGGACTGCTATATATTCACTGCTCTGGCTTGACACTTCCACGGTTTCAGTTTGTGGCAGTTATGGGGTGCTGTTTGGTCTCCTTAGGGGTGACAGGAAGTTTGAGTTCCAATTCTTTCAGGATCGGGGCAGCATCCACTGTAGCGGTGACGGGTTTGTCACAAGAAAACATTAAGTCAGTGGGTAGGTGGCAATCATCGGCATTTAAGTCATATGTTCGTCCCCTGCAAGGCAAGTAGGTGAAAGGTGGATGCTCCCATAGTAAAGTTACAATGGTTATTTTTCTTTATGTTACAGGCTTGCGGTGCTGTATGAACAGGAAGGTAATTTGGATGGTGGGACATAGTTTTGTCATTTGGGCAAAAAGGAGGGTCGGAAGTGCAGGCTGGGGGTCCCAGTTGGGTTTATCCCCTCGAGCTGAGGTGGTATGAAAGGGTAAGAGGGGCATGTTGTGGCCCCAATTGATGCCAATGTTTCTTGGATGGATGGGGAGGTCCCCACTGGTGTGATTTTATTCCATGTGGGGAAAAATGATCTCACAAGGGGATCTGGGTTGGACTTGTCCATCATGGTGCAACAAGATTGGATCCATATTAGGGACATGTTTCCCGGGATGATATTAATATTTACAGCACTGCTGCAGAGAATAAAGTGGCCAGGAGCCACTAGCACGAGAGTGGTGAATAGATCTAGAAAAAGGGTGAACAATGAGATTTAAAAGTTTATCGAAAAGACAGGGGGTATCTGGTTGGTCCACGGGGAAATATCCTGGACTAGGCCAGAATTATCCATGAGGAGATATCCTGGACTAGGCCAGAGTTATATTGGTCTGATGGGGTGCACCTATCTGAGAAAGGATTGGACTTATATTTGGGGAATATCCAGGAAATTCTGTTAAAGTGTTTGGGATAAGTGACAATTTCCTGGGTGAGTTCAGGGGCTGTGGAACTCCCTTCCGGAGGAAGCTCGCCTGGCCCCAAGCCTTTAAACGTTTTGGCGGAACTGTAAGACCTGGCTGTTTGCCCAGGCCTTTGGGGGAGGGTAGGGAGGGTCTTTTTAATCCCCTACCCCTTTTTTTGCTAAGCCCTGTTTATATTTATATTTTTATATGAAATATATGTTGTTTTTATTGAATTTTAATGTATTTTATTGTTTTAATTATGTTGTGAGCCGCCCCGGGCTGCTTTGCAGGAGGGGCGGGATATAAATGCTTTGAAATAAATAAATAAATAAATAAATAAATTCAAGCAATAATTGTTGCTGAACTTGGTGGCAGTGTTCAGTACCCTGGGGAAAAAATTGAGCAGGTTGTGGAATTGGCCTGGTGGCTTTTGGGAGACATCTGGCAGGTGGAGGATGGTATGCCTCCAGGTGGTTGAACCTGGGAAGCAGTGAAGGGATGGGCTCCCCTGCTGCTATTCCAGAAAAGGGATTGTCATCGGGTGTCACATAGTAGGATCTAAGCGGTCCCGATGTGGCACCTGTCGTTAGTTCTTCTTTGGGTATGGATCAAGTTTGGTCCACAGGCGGAAGGGATTGGACTGGCAACTCCAATCTGGATTGATCATCTTACATGGTACTGAAGGCAGGGAGTGAGGGTCATTGTGGCCGAGGAGACAGTATGTCGTAATGTACCATCACTCCCCTTAGGACTCACCCAAAATTAATTTGGTCTAATTATAATGAGGTCAATAATGAGACCAGTTAATTGGCATGGCAGGGTAATTCTAACAAATTCTAATTTGGCTATTCATAATGAATTTTAAGTGGCATTTGGGATCCACCATTCTCATTGATAGGCTGATTAGTTCTTAATTGGTTTCTGTTCTTCAACAGGTTATTGTTTGGCTGGTTGTTTAATAAACAGTTGCAGCCAGTTCATCCATATTTATGTGGTCTGTTTTTATTTTAGTAAATGCCTTATTTCCTGTGCGTGGACAAGTAGGCACCTGGCATTGCAGGGGGAGGGAGGCTGTAGGAGGGAGGATGGGGAGCAACCAAATAGACGGACACATTCCCTGTCCAATTACTGCATGCTTCCAGCTTTACAGGACCAATTGGTGGTGGTCTCAAGGTGGACATAGGGGACGACCCTCAGACGGGCATAGAAGGGACATAACTGGGACTTTGGGTACAGCATACCAGCAGTCAGAAGACATAGTTTATTCATCCAGGCTGGCCAATTATCATCAAAATCACATCCTGCAGTATTGTGACAGAGAACATAAGAGAATCTCTATTGGCTCCTTCTTAAACAGATACTTCCGATATCCCAGTAACAAGTGGGGGAGAAAAGTTGGAATGGTCACAGTACAAAATGAGGATATATGGTTGACATTTTTGCTGGCCAGTTGGCATCACAAACCTATCTTATAACACAGTGACACGTAAGAGAATCCCTGGCCTAGGCTCATTCTCTACATATGCTGTGCAGGCATATAAAATTGGAACCCTTTATCACATATTTCTTATATTTGGCAGAGATTATCCTGAAAGTATGAGATACAGCCCTGCCAAATTTCCTGTACAGTGGGTGACTACTAAGATGTTACAGTCAGACATACATGTATAAGTTAATTGCTTATACCATCAGGACCCTTTATCCAATCTTTCTATAAGTTGGCATAGATAGTAAAAATGGGGAGGGGTAAACACCTGACATGTTCCATTCATATTAGATAGGAGACAAAGAAGTTACAGTCAGGAATGTATATGCAGATTTTTGCAAGGTAACATAATTGAACTGCTTATAAAATCTGATTCCTTTATCAAATGTTTCTGTAGTTTGGTACACATAATGCCTTCCATTGGAGGTACAATCCCCTCAAGTTATAATGAAAAATATAAAAGTTATAACCAAAAATATGTTTTTAATTGAAACCAATGGAAAACAAAAATGAAAACAAAAATGAATAAGAAATTTTGATATTTATGAAAATGAAAGATTTTAATAACAAAAACAAAGAATGAAAATGAAAAACAACATGGGTCCCTGGTGCACACCTCTATAGCTCACATTAGCCTGTCCATCTGCCCATCTATTAGGTGTCCACCTCATGACCTCCACGTGGTCACCACAGAGTCGCCACTCATGGCAGAGCCCAGGGACATCCAGGGCATCCAATCCAAAATGTTGTTCTTTGTTGTTACCTTTGCTTTGACCAATCTGCAACTGGGTTCTAGATTAGTAAAGGAATCTGTATACCAGCTAATGAGTCACAAGGGAGTACAAGGGAAAATGGAGGGCAAGAAATATGGTATTGCATCAGTATTACCTCTCAGGATTTGAAATGGATGGCAAAGAGATAAACGGCAAATCGGTAAATGGGATCCTGGTAAGCGGAAAGTCAGTAAATTGAGAAACAAAAAACAGTTGAGACATTATTGAGTACCAAGAGGCTTTTGAATCAACCAAGATGGTTTCGGGAACCAGGATTTCAATGAGGTTTCCCATTTTGGCGAAATCTCATTTCAGCCAATAATCTGGAGTGAATATCACAGCTGACAATAAGTATCTGTCAAAATGAAAAAACAATATTCAGATCCATCTTTGATGGATATCTATTTTGGTTTTTCAGTTCAATTGTTCAATTATTCATTACTTCATTTCAGCTATTTGCACATGTGCAGCAGCCAAAATAAAGTTGCTTAATAATTGAATCACCTGAAAAACTGGATATGTATTTGTTTTGATTGCAGATAATTCAGCTATTCAGCTAATAGCTGAATAGCTAATAGCTGAATAGCTAATGCAGCTATTCAGATGACTAGCTGAATAACAGCTAGTCATTCAGATAACAGCTGAATAGCTAATGCAGCTATTCAGATGGAATATCAAAATATGCAAATAATATCCACAAATACAAAATTTACTATTTCTTTCAGCACTGGTCAGGAGTTGTCCTTGTGCCATCTTGGAAAGGTTTGGGCATTGGGCCCTTCTGAGCATACCCAGCTTCTTTTCCCCAAAAAAACTTATCCAGTCCAGAAGAAGCCACACATTGCTGGACCCACTCCAGAGGGTGAGTACTCTACCCCCATAGCCCCAGCTAGGCCCCGACACCCTCTTCCCTGGCCCATTCCCTCCCCCCCCCGGCTCCCTCCTCATCCCCCCGCCCTCAAAAACTTCTCCTGAGTATTTTGTGAGGATCCTCAGAACTCTGGTGAATGCTTGCAATATTTTTTTTAACTACTCAATTGAGCCATAGTTAGAAGCAGCCTGCAGGAAATAAGAATGTGGCCAGCTAGTGATAAAGATACCATGGGAAAATATCAAAGGTGGAGAGGAATGAAGTTAGTTACTAGGACGGGAAATTATCCTGTTCCGCACTGCAGCACAACCAACTGCTGTCAACCTTCACAATTTCTCACGAGCCAATATGTAACCACTATTTATTTTATTTCTTAAAATTTATATTCTACCCTTCCCTAAGGCTCAGAGTGGCTCACAACTGTACAAATACTAAAACTCATACAATAAAATACCCTTTAAACCCCAACCTTCCCAACAACCCCCACAAACCCACCCAATACCACCCCCAATTCCCCATATCCAACCCCCCTTACAACCATATACCCCAAATCACCCAAACATCACCCCAAATCCCATATCTCTGCCTTCCAAATGCTTTTCCAAATAGAAAAGTCTTACACTGCTTCTAAAAGACATCTAGGCTCGGGCCCAACCAAACCTCCAGGGGAAGGGAGTTTCATAACATTGGGGCAGTAACTGAGAAACCCTCCCTGTGAACTCTTGTTGTATGGACAAGTTAACAAACAATACCCACATGAAGGTGCTCCAGGCCAATTGGAGGGGCTCCAGTGGGGCATAGATGGGCAGGTGGTGTAAAAGAGCTGGCTAGTGCCCTCTGTTACAGCTGCTGTGGCAGCTGGCCCTTTAAATGACTTTGAGCCGTAGCAAGGAAGCAGAAGCAGTGGGGAGATTAAAGTCTGTCACCGCAGCTGAGAGGGGGTGGCTGACAAGGAGCATGGGAGGCGGGATGACTCCCTTGATTGCTCCATACCTGGAGAAGTCCCTGAGGATGCCAGACCTGAGGCAGAGCGGCTGGAAGAGCAGAGTTAGTGAGCAGCTCAGCAGGAATTGGAGGAGCTAAATCTTTGAGGAGCCAAAGTGAGCGAGGAATCCAGGAGTAGTGGCATAAGCTGCCAACAGGGACTTGGGAACAGAGCCCAAAGTGGCTGAGAGCCCAAAAGGGTTTGGGTTGATCAAAGAGTAGAGGTTTGCACAAGGGACCCTTTTTATTTTGATTTACATTATTAAACTCTTTCATTTTCTGGTTTTTATTATTGAGAATTTTTGTTTTTATAATTGTTTCATTTTTTCCCCCATTTTTTAAATTGGGAAATGTATTTATGTTTGTAATATCATCATTTTTCATCCTATGTGCATGAAAATGGGAAATAATACCTCTCAACGAGGAAATATGCCCTACCAAATGTCAAAAGGATTGGAAAAAGGGTTCTGATTTTATACGGAATTTAATTTCAAAGTTTGTGCACACATTTCCAGCTCCAAGTCCTTGTTTCACATTCAATTTAGATTGAATTTGGATGCACTGTGCCTGATATTGAAGGGATTACACCTCCCAAACTTCAGAAAGATTGGACAAAGGGTGCTGATTTTATTAGCAATTTAATCATGTCATGGTTTGCACACACATTTCCAGTTGTAACATCTTTTTTAAAATTGAATTTGGATGCAATGTAGACAGATTGTTTCGCTAACTACAGGGATCAACCCTGCCAAATTTCAAAAAGATTGGATAAAGAGTCCCAACTTTATAAGCAATGAAATATTTGTGATTTTGATGGAAATAGCAAATTTCTTTAAATCAATGGCAGGTGTTGCCTCTGTTTAAATTATAAAGGTTTTACTAGATGCAGAGATCTGATTTTTAGGGGTGGGCAAACAGAACCAAGTTCAGAAATTTGGTTCGGTTCGGTTCGAAAATAGAGTTCGGTTCGGTCAACCGAACTATTCGAGTTCAGTCCAAACTCCGGACTTCTGAACAGAGTTCGAAAATTCAAACCCCATTGAACTAAATAGAATATTATCTTATAGGGATGGGAGAACAGAACCGAGTTCAGAAATCTGGTTCGATTTGAAAATCGAGTTCGGTTCGGAAGTTCAGTTCGGTCGACCGAACTGGTTGAGTTTGGTCCGAACTCCGAACTTCTGAATCGCGTTCGCTCATCCCTACTGCTTTTTGGAGCATTTGTAGAGAGGGTGAAGAAGATGGGAGAAGGTGGACAGAGCAGAGGAGCAGAAAGTGCCAGAGGCACTGGCACCAGCATAGGCTTCAGTCATTGCCTCTGTAAGGGCATATATGAGGGAGATTAGGTGCAGAGTTCTGATTTTATGAGCAATTTCAGGGAGGATGAACACTACAGCACACACAGACACACTCAAAGAGCACTGAGCTAGCCTACAAACTACACAAAATCTAGCCAAGAAGCTTATATCTGCACCCCAATGCCAACTTCTCAAGCCTTCCTGATTGCAGTGACTGGGTACTGACAAGTGGGAATCCTGGACAGCATCTCCAGAGAATTAGCCTAGGAATTGTCTTCTGTTTGTCACAGTGGCACAAGATGGGTTTGTGATGCCATTTGGGCAGCAGAAATGTCAATCATGTATCCTCATTCTGTGCTGTGCCCACCCCAATCCCACTGCTTGTAACTGGTAAGTTGGAAGTATCTGCTTAAGACAGAGGCAATAAGGGATTCTCTTTTGTCCTCTGTCACAGTGCTGTAGGATTGTTAATTGTTAATTGTATAGCGACAGCAAAAGCTGTGTTTTGGATGATAATTGGCCAGCCTGGATGTTTCAATCATGACTCTTGATTTTTTAGCTCCTTTTCCCTACCCTCTGCCTTGTTGCATGAAATCTCATTTATGTCCTGAAATTTTCATTTTTTCCCCAGCATTTTCAAGACTAGTATATATATACTATGTGCATGACTTCTGTTAAAATCACATATGTTCAATTGCTTATAAAATTGGGAACTTTTATCCAAGTTTTTTGAAATTTTTCAGAGATGGTCACTTGCATGGAGGGTACAAACTGTCCTAATGTCATCCAAATTGGATTTTAAACAAAGATGTTACAGCTAGAAATGTAAACACATAAAATATGAAACTGTTATCCAATCCTTATGAAATTTGGTAGAAACGATAGCTTGGGTCAGAAATGTATCACAAACCATGATGCTTATAAAATCAGGAACTCTTATCTAGTCCTTCTAATATTTGGCAAAGATGGTCCCCAGAGTAAGGGGTACACTACATTCCCTCCAAATTACATGCAAATCAGATGGGGGGGAGGGAAAGACACAGTCTATATATGCCCCAACAAATTAAAATTCAAAATCTTTCATTTTTATTCTGAAATTTCAAAAAAATAATAATTTCATTTTCATTATTGCAATAATAAAAACAAAAAAGTGACTTTCCTTTTCATACTTATAAAAACAAAATTGAATTGCACACCCCTAGTTCCAGAGTCACTAGAGGGGTTAAAAGACCTCATAGGAGCCCAGAGGAGCTAATGACTTTGTGAGGAGGTGGGCTGAGAGGCTAGGAAACACTTCAGTGACTTTGTCCATTGTGCATGGATTGTAAATATACGAGCACTTGGGTAACAACCACAGAAGAGTGAGATAGCAAACCTTGGGAGGGACCAGCAGTTAAGACAGTTGCAGGAGCCCTCCTGGCCAGAAAGTAACATGGGGATACTTGGCCTCAAGGTACAGTCCTGCTACAGGCGGTCTTTCAGATATGTGAGTCCCAGACCATCCGGGGTGTCTTTAGACATAACACTGTTCAGTGTTCTGTAACACAGTGTCCTACCGTCACAGTGTTTAGACATACCGTCAACACAGTGTTTAAACATACCATCAACATCACTGAATAGCGTTATGTCTAAAGACACCCTTAGGGCTTTAGAAGTCAAAACAAGCACCTTAATTGCCTAGATATGGCCTCACTGTGGAACATGCTCAATTTAGGCTGGCCACAGCTGTACAAAGCAGTCATCTTTGGTCTTCACAGATGACAAAGAAGGAACAAGGTGTGACTATTCCCCATAAATATCTTCTAGATCCAGCCCCAAGACACTCAGAATCTCACATCACTAATTGTAATTAATATTCCCTTATTCATCATTAATATTCCTTTATTCACAAATTCAGAATCCATGCTTATTCACAGGTTCCATATGTTGCTGGCCCCTGGAGTCACCACCTTGGCCAGCTCCGAGTCTGATGGAGCTTGTCTCCTTCCCCTCCCCAGCTCACTGCAGATTGCCTTGGTCTCAGAGTTCTCAGCTCTTATATCCCCATAAAGCGGTGTTGCCCATGATGGCAGGAGCCCCCCTTAAAGGGACAGGTGCCTGCTGTTTGAATGCTGGCCGGTTCCCCAGTGTTGCACCCTGAAGGAATTTATTGTCCCATCTGTTATACAGAGACTGGGGTGTCACTTTAATATAGATGTACTGGCCCTGAGGAAGTACCAGCAGGGGCCAAAGCCTTTTTTTTGTCTAGGTGTGACTGGCTCTATAGGTCACTTACCATGACCTCAGTGCTGGCCTGTGGTCCATGGACCACAGTTTTGGCTGTCTAAAGTTAGATTCCTTAACCTATATTTAGAATCAATAGGAGTTGGCAAGTCATCCATAAGGGCTGAAATGGGGCGGGGGGATTCTTGTGAGTAATTTGGGAGAATCGAGAGGGGGCGAGAACTTGGGTGTTCTCGGCCACCCCCTTGAATTATCATGAATTACTTGAGAGGATCAGGATTGCAGGGGCATGGGGCTGGCACAGGAGCCAGAGCTGGTCAGGGGGCAAAGAAAAGCCCCCCTGGGTACCTCCGGCCGCCACCAAGCCTTCCCACCTGAGGGGGAAGACAAAGTTCGGGCAGGGACAGGGTTGGGGGCAAGCAGGAGTGAGGCAGGACATTACTCACCGTTCAGGGGGGTCCCGACCCTGCCACTGGGCTCCATGCTGTGCTGGCGCGTGGATTTGAAAAGGAAGGGGGGAAAGGCATTGGGCATGCTCAGAGCTGCTCAGCCCTGTCTGTTCTCTTCGAAGATGACTCCTGCAGGGTCAAGCAGCTCTTCTGCGCATGCTCAGCCCTGTGGAGGCCAAGCAGACAGGGATGAGCATGTGTAGAAGAACTGCTTGGCCCTGTGGGGGCCATCTTTGAAGAGGGCATCCAAGGATGAGCAGCTCTGCACATCCCCAAAGTTTTTTTTTCTCTTCATTTTAAAATTCAAGCAGCAGCGCGGTGTGGAACCCAGCAGCAGGGTTGGGATCCCCCTGAATGGTGAGTAATGCCCTGTCTGACCCCCTACTAGACCATCAACCCCCAAACCTGGCAGAGCTCAAACTTTTTCTCCCCTCTTCCAGGTGGGGAGACCTGACAGGGGCCGGAGGTGCCATGAGGGACATGTCTTTGCCCCCTGGTCAGCTCTGGCTCCTGTGTCAGCCCCCCCCCCATGCAATCCCAGCCCCTGCGCCCTCGAATTCTCACCAGCTCCTGATGAGAAGGGGGGTTGTGTCATCTTGAGGTGAGACAAGGCAAAAATTCTCGTCGGGAACTGGTGAGAATGTCAAGCGAAGTTTCAGCCCTATTCTTCACACTTTTTAAATAGATTAGTTTTTAGGTGGGTAAAGATAGACTTGGGATTTGGGTGCTGATTTTTGAAATTGTGGTCATAGACGTCAGTGTCTAGGGTTCAACTAGATTGTAGTACCTATCAGCTCCTGCTACAAACTTTAGGACTTCAAAAGGCATCACTCCCCTTTAAATGAGAAACCCTCTCAGCTCATTTAACAGTAATTACAAAAATATACGACATTTTGCTGTCACTGTTAAATAAAGCATCCCTATTCATGATGGCACTTTAGTATCTGGCTAAATTCCAATGATGCCCATGGGCTTTAAGTATGTGCATAAACTTAAGTGCATGCTTAGTTGGTCCTTTGAGTTTGGGGCCAAAGTATACAATACTATTAAAGTCAAGAATAGTTTAGGTTCATTCATGGGTGCCAAATATACTAGCCTTATCACAAAAAGAGCTAACATTTTTGACAGGTTGTTGAAAAGGGGCACTTACAAATAGTCATTTTTTCATATAATATTTGCAAAATTATTTTTTTATGTAGAACTGAACAATGAAACACCGTTGAGAAATGAGAACTGTTCAGATATGTATGGCTCAACTGTCACATTTGTGTAAAATGGAGAAAAACAGAACATTTCTGAGAGGAAATAGAGACAGCTAACTTCTCAACATTTATTCATGATTCTTTCTTAGGAGCTTTACAAACAAAACAACAAAAACAAAAACCCTAAAAGTAGGCAGCTCCAAATAAAATAAGGTACATTATTAGGGAGTGGTTAGCTACCCTGGTCAGATGATTAATAATAATGGAGTTTACACAGGACTTTGGGTAATTAACTTCTAGTCATTTTGGTGAAACTTGTAAGTAATTATTCATTGAAACTGCCTAGGGTTCAGCTAGCTTGTAGCACCTATCAGCTCCTGCTACAACCTTTAGGACTTCAAAAGGCATCACCCCTCCCCTTTCAATGAGAACCCCTGTAAGCAGTTGCTATGATAACTTGTAAGCATTGCTGGTTTCTATGGAAACAGAACCTGTAGGTGGATTTCACTAGCACTCTACCAAGAGACATGCTCCATAGATATCAGGGAGCAATCTTGAAAATGGGGAGGAAACTAGCTGGCAACTCAATAGCATATGCAGCAAGTGATGCTGATGGAATGGGGAATGCTCTAGGGTGGTCATCTGATGAACCAATGCTCACACACATACAGTTTTGAAGGAAAGTGGAAACCATTTTCAACTCTATCTGTATTAGAAACGTTGGGCCAATTTTATCAAGAGAGCTCAGCTCTCACATAAAGTTCATATGAGTTCGGGGTTTCTTAAGCTGGAGCATCTCCTTCAGAGTAAATACCTCCCACCATGTCTGTTCCCATGAAGAGCGACAAGGAGGGGATCAAATAGCCCCTCATCCCATGTCATTTCGGCTTTAACGTCATCACTTCCTCCAAACTCGAGAACACATCACGTGGTTGTCCCATCATCCATCCCCCTTGCCATAATTTGCAACAGATTACAGAAAAAAGAAAACAACCACAGAGTACAGACATACTTCAGGGAAGTATTCAGAGTACACTGGTGAGGTAAGTCCCCCACCCCATCCCATCTCCCCTCTCGTAATTTCTGTTTTGACCTCTCTAGTCTTGTGAACACACACATGAGGGAAAAGCAAGTTAGGAGGTTACCACCTTAGAAAATGCATTTGCTTTTGGTATGAATGTATTCATTCATTCATTCTTTGCTTTTGGTATATAAATGAAGTGACCTGTTTTTTTAACCTTCAGCCAGCAACTTCCATCAATTATCCAGGTCTGTCTTCTGTGACCATGGAGAACAAATGTTCATCATCCTTTTTTGTGACATCCTTTTAGACAGTTGAAAACTGCTATCATGTCCTTCCTTAGTCTTCTTTTCTCTAGGATAAACAAACCTGCTTTGTTCAGCCTTTCATCCTACAGCTTGAATTCAAGTCTCATCATCTTGGTTGCTCTTCTCTGAATATTCTCAAATTTATCAACTTCCTTGAATTGTGTTTCCACAAAATGAACACAGTATTCCGGATGATTGGCGAACGAGGTTCGGAAGTTTGGAGTTCGGACCGAACTCAGTCTGTTCGGTCGACCGAACCGAACTTCCAAACCAAACTCAAATCTCAAACCGAACCGAACCGAAGTTCCAAACTCCGTTCTGTTCGCCCATCCCTAGTGGCCACAGACACCCAAAAACCTGGTTTTGAATAGCTGAACTTGGTTCGGAAGTTTGGAATTCAACCAAACTTGGCCTGTTCGGTCGACCGAACTGAAACGAGCTGAACTTCCAAACCGAACTCGAATTTCAAACCGAACTGAACTGAACTGAATTTCCAAACTCGAATTTCAAACCGAACTGAACCGAACCGAATTTCCAAAATCTGTTCTGTTCTCCCATCCCTACACACAAGCAACCAGTAAAGTGGCACACTTGAATATGACACACCTGTTAAAATGAAGTCAAACCAGAATTTATCTTTTTTTGCAACAGAATTTGTGTTAGTGAAACCTGCCCCCCAGTGATATATTGAGGGTGTCATACAGGTGATGATGGCTGGATCTGCAAGTCTGGCCCTACTCCATCACAGGGTCGTTTGTGTGTTTCGGTGGGGGAGAGGGATTATTAGTTGCCTTGGTGACTTGAAACTCTGCCTGGATTACTAAAGATCTCATCCGCATGTATTTATAGCTCAAACATCATTAGTAGTGCTGAAACTCGGTATTTGAAATTACTCAGGTTTTATATAGAAGGGTAATTGGTACTTGGGAAATACTTGGTACTTGATTTTATTTTACAGAGTATTTTAACATGTACCGTATATCAAGTATTCAGCAGAGTTACCGAGGACTGGCCAAACACTCAGAGTCGATCCTCGGAAACTCAGAAATATTCACAATTATTTTATTTTTTTACTACGTAGTACATACCTAATCATTAGCCTTAACCCTTGTCTTCTGTCATGAATTAAATGACATTTTTCATGTCATGGGGTAGATTTTTCTACCCCAGTCCTTTAGCACTTAAATTGCTTGAATGTGTAAGGTTAATGGTAACCAACTCTCCTTTGGGGATATTGTGTACCTGTGTGCAGGTGGCAATGTCCTAAAAGGGCAATGTTGGAGATACAGTACGTTGTGAGTTATTACTAGGGCTTTAGCAGCATGCCGCTGCGGCAGCTGTTACCGACGGAAACCCCTATTCCTCACATCGCAGCACGGTTCAGCAAAGACAGCTCTTCGACGGCTGCGGCTGCAGTTTGCCACTAACAGTGCCGCGGCAATTGAACTGGTGAATGGAAGCGGAACTTTTGCAGATTCCAATAAGAAGCGGCACCAACTCCCCTTTCCATCGATCACGGAATCTTTGTGGTTATCTGATCATTGTATCATGTTTCCACCACCCAGAATACAAGGTATCCTGAGACCCGGCGGCATGATCAACCCTTGGACCCTGTTGATGACACCCACATGCCCAATTTCATTGGCTAGGGCTTTCCCAGAGAGACATGTCCCGCCTTCACCATTAAGTATAAATAGGTGTGTTTGTAGCTTGTTTCTTCCTCTTGATCCCCAATCGCAGTGAGAGTGAGTGACTGTTGGAGCTGCGCCGCCAGTGTCTGTGTTTCTTAACACACTCTGAT